>CAUYLG010021032.1:0-181341 GCA_963573385.1 Cacajao melanocephalus | reverse complement strand
GGCGCTTGGTTGGTGGGCCCAAATAACAACCCCCCCCATTCCAGCCGGGTAATTCTTTTTTTTTACTTAAAAAAAAAAAAAAAAAAAAAAAAAAAAAAAAAAAAAAAAAAAGCAAGTGTTGCTGAGGATGTGGAGAAATTGGAACTCCTGCATGCTGTTGGTGGGAATGTGAAATGGTGCAGCTGCTATGTAAAACAGTATGGAAGTTCTTTTAAAAATTAAGACTAGAACTTCCATAACATCCAGCAAGCCCACTCAGGGTATTTTTCCAAAAGAACTGAACTCAAGACTTTGAAGGGATATTAGCACTCCTATGTTCAATGCAGCATTATTCACAATAGCCAAGATGTGGGAACAATCCAAACGTCCATGACAGATGAACAGATCAAGAAAATGTGGTATATGCATACAATGAAACTACTCAGCCTTCAGAAAGAAGGAAATCCTGCCATTTGCAACAACACGGATGAACCTTGAGGATATTATGCCAAGTGAAATAAGCCAGTCCCAGAAAGACAATACTGCATGATTCCACTTACATGAAGTATCTAAAACATGATGATGTCAAATTCATAGACATCAAAATGTCAGATTCATGGTTGCCAGGGGCCCTTGAGAGGAGGTGTAGAGGAAATGGGGAATTACTAACCAACAGGTATGAAGTTTCAGCCAGATAAAATGAATGAGTTCTAGAGTCTGCTGTACTCAATGATACTGGATTGTACACTTCAAAATTTGCTAAGAAGGTAGGTCTCATGTTATGTGTTCTTACTGCAATAATATAAAAGAAAAAAGAAAAAACTATATATGGAATTAAAAGGCCCACATTTTCTCACTCATTGACATGTGATCTACTAGTAGTTACTTAAATTTTCTGAATCTCCATCTCTTCATTTATAAAATTAAACCATAATAGAGCCTGGACTGAACTCTCCAACTCCATTGAGAGGGCAGAAATTTACTGTTGGCCTTTATATCGGTCTGTTTCATATTTCAAAAGAATATTAGGTATTGCAAATTGGAACCGAAGGGGTAAACTTATTAAACCTGTGATTGGTTGGTGTTTTCCTGTCATTCTAAGAGACTAAATTTGTAGCAGGCAAATGTAAAAATACTTGTACAATTTTAAAATGTCACCATTAAACGTGAGCTGGTCCTTCATCCTCCCTCAAAAAGAGCCTGGGAATAAAGTGATGGAAGAGTCCTTAAATAGAACATATTGCAATTATAAAAATGATGCAGAAACCAACATTTTTTAACATGGAAAGATGTTCACTACACACAGTTAAATAGGAAAAAATGGGCTACAAATTAATATGTGCATTTTGATTCCATTTTTGTTTATCTGGATGTTCTCATTTATCCTACTGAATAATTATACCTCTGAAATCAAGAAAAAATAACAATAATATTATTAGCTATAAAAGCTCTGTAGCAGTACAGAAAAATGCTTGTACAATAAAGGGAGGAAAGGGCAGGATAAAATTGTATGTACTCTGTGATTGCAGTTATGTAAAAATTACAGACCTTGACAAGAAGGGTATACTGAAAACTAAAAACTGCCATTTGTTAGGATGGGGAGATTATGGGTGATTTTCCATCATTTCAGTTGTTACTATGTTTATGTAATTGTTATTTTTTAAGTGGAAAAAATCTTTTCCTCTGTAGCCTCTCCCCTCCTTGGAATGGCTGTTTTTACGGTAAGTAAGGCTGCTTACTAAAAATAACGCATTGCATGGGTCTAGGCCACAGTTTACTGCTACTTTAATGGAGAAAGGATGGTCTCTAAAACACATGATTGGAGCTGACTTTCCCTGGGTGAAGTCTCTACCATCTCTACCCTATTTCTTATCAGCTCTACCCCTGACCCCTGACCCCTGACCCCTGACACCAAGCAGTAGATGCTGTTGGGCTAACCAGTCCCTCCCTTTGGGTTCTTCTTTAGCACCTTCAGGCCCCACCCATTTTGGATATCTTGGATCCCGCCTGAAGGCTCAGGACCTTGCTAGGGCAGAATGACAGCAAATGTGATCCTCTAACAACGGGTCAGGGCGCCCTCACATACAGCTGTGGAAGGTGCATTTCTTTGTAGAAAACAACTTGGTGAATGCATAAAAAGCCTTTAAAGTGTTCGCAACCTCTGGTCTAGCAATTTTGATCCTAGGGTGTTATAAAATAAGTAACAAAGATGTAGGTACAAAGATACATGCTTAATATTTTTTATAATAGTAAGACATTGGAAATAATCTAAATGTCCAATAATGGGAGAGTGGTTAAATTATGGCATATTATAATGTTGCCATGTAAAATACAGGATACCCAGTTACGTTAAAATTTCAGTTAAGCAACACATAATTTTTTTGGTAGAAGTGTGTCTCAAATATTGCTATAAGATACACTTATTCTTAAAAAATATTCATTGTTTAAAGTTCAAATTTGAACATAGTTATACTAAAAAATTTGTTCACTGTTTATCTGAAATTCTAATTTATCTGGATGTCTTATATTTTCATTTGCTAAATCTGATCACCCTATACATCCATATGATAGAATACTACATAGCCATTAAAATTCATATTTTTAGTACAGTAGCTTTCAAATTGTGTTTCTTCTCTTCCTGTGCTTTAACTAGAACATCCCACCTTTTATCTCTTTTATATTTTAGACTTCTATGTGAGATTTGGTTTAAAAATAAGGGTCCCATTACTAAACAAAGCTTGAAAAACATTGTTTTTAGAAAACTAACAACAGGAGAGAGTGCTCAAAAAATAGATATTACAGGCCCAGCACGGTGGCTCACGCCTATAATCCCAGCACTTTGGGAAGCCGAGATGGGTGGGTCACGAGGTCAGGAGTTCAAGACCAGCCTGGCCAAAATGGTGAAACCCCATCTCTACTAAAAATACAAAAATTAGCCAAGCACAGTGGCAGATGCCTGTAATCCCAGCTACCTGGGAGGCTGAGGCAGGAGAATTGCTTGAACCAGGAGGCGGAGGTTGCAATGAGCCAAGATCACACCACTGTACTCTAGCCTAGGCGACAGAGCAAGACTCTGTCTTAAAAAAAAAAAAAATTACATAGATAAAAATCATGTTGAAATCAGTACGATTCTAGGTTTGTGAGTACATGCACATACACAGAGAGAAAGAGAATGAGAGAGACAGACAGACATCAGACACACTGGAAAAATATTTTTTAAAAACCGTTGTTTCTGGGTTTTGGGATTATATGTGATTTTTGGAAGATTTTCAGAAGATTTTTTTCAAATTTTCTTCAATGGATAAATACACTTACATTTTGAAAAAGAATCACTATTAAAAATACCTATCTTTTCAGATGACATTACTGCTTTAACATCATTAACTCTCTGTTTCTGTGATTATTAAATCTGGGAGTTATGAACTCTCTGGGGATCTGATGAAATCTGTATCCTACTGATTCACACAAAAGTTTGCATACAGCATCCATCCCCCACCTCAACTTCTTGTTAAGAATCCCTCTCAAGATTCTGTTTTGGTGTTTGTTTGTTGGTTGGCTGGTTTTGAGATGAGTTTCACTGTCACCCAAGCTAGAGCAATCTCGGCTCGCTGCAACCTCTGCCTCCTGGGTTCAACTGATTCTTCCACCTCAGCTTCCCAAGTAGCTGGGACTACAGGCACACATCACTACACCCAGCTAATTTTTGTATTTTTTGGAGAGACCGGGTTTCACCATGTTGCTCAGGCTGGTCTCAAATTCCTGAGCTCAAATGATCTGCCTGCCTTGGCCTCCCAATGTGCTGGCTCACTCACACGTGTGAGCCACCACACCCGCCCCTCCCTAGATTCTTGATTCTAGAATGCAGTTACTTAACTCTGCCTATTTATAAAGCTGTATAATCTGGGCTGGGTGCAGTAGTTCACACCTGTAATCCCAGCACTTTGGGAGGCTGAGGCAGGCGAGTCTCTGAGACCAGCCTGGCCAACATGGTGAAACCCTGTCTCTACCGGGAATACAAAAATTAGTCGGGTGTGGTGGCTTACACCTGTAATCTCAGCTATTAGGGAGGCTGAGGCAGGATAATCACTTGAACTCAGGAGATGGAGGTTGCAGTGAACAGAGATCGCACCACTGTACTCCAGCCTGGGGAACAGAGTGAGACTCCATCTCAAATAACAGTTTAAAAAAATATACAGCTACATACTCTGTCCCTGAGACAATGGTTCTTAACCTATTCTGGGGATGTGGGGAAGAGGGATCCCACACCTGCTCTGAGACCCAATTAAAAGCTATGGACTCTTTCCTCAGGAAAAAAGCACATATAAAATCACACGCAGCTGCATGTGGTTTCAGAGGCTCACAGACCCCTGAGGTCCATTCTTGGAGTCCAGATTCAGAATCCTGGTGCCATCCCAAGCCTTTGGCACTCCCTGGAGCCCTGAAATGCCCAAGTTCCTTTCGGGCCAAACTGGTTAAACATGGCTTTTGAAAAACGGAACAAAGCCAGGGATGGAATTAGCTCAGCACTCCCAGGGGCTGCCTCACAGCAAACACTTTTAAAGTGTGTGTGAGAGAGTATGATGCAGAGGAAGAATTTCTTGTACTCTGAGTACTGCTGAAAAGCATTCAATTTGGGAGGGCTCCACAAACAGGAAGAAGCAGCAGAAGGGAAATCCCAAGTTGGTACCTCTTATTTCCGAGTCCCATGCCTTTGGGATGGGATGGAGAAGGGAGTGTAGGGGTAGGGAGGGACAGGAGTATTGCTTTAATTCTGAGTTGGATGTCTTCTTGCTTTGAAAGATCTCTCGAACAGCTGTACAGAGAACCAAACCCCAAGACCTCTACCAACTGCCACAGCAAAGATGACTGCTGGGGCCTGGGAGGAGGGCCTGCAGGAGGGGCAGGCGATTTGGCAGCAGCTCTCCAGAGGTTAAATGGGCACACCCCCAGTGAAATGGAAGATTCTGCAGATGACTCATATCAATATTTAAAACCATTCCTACAGGCTTCCAACATCACTCCAGACCCTGATAGGCCAAAGCAAGCATGGTTTTCTGAGATCAGAGAATGCTGCGTGGACTCCCTAGGGAGTAGCAGCTCTCAGAGGTGACCCTGGCAGCAGCAGAAGCATCACTAGCCACAGCCCCAGTGACAGCAAGGGCAGGAGTGGCATCACCCCAGTGCCGATGCTGCTCAGTGCTTCCATTTCCGGGTCTGCATATCTGTGTGAATATGTGCGTGTGCTTATGTGTGTACACAGGCACAAGCTTTGCTGTGGACAGGGACATATCTGTGTGTATCAGAGCATATGTGTGTGTGCGAGTGTGGCACACACATACTTAAATACAAAAGCTCTTCAAGGAGGCACAGAGGGGTTCACCCAATGTTTAGAGATTCGCTTATTTTGGAATTGACTTGTTTTTCAAGTTTCAGAGCTATTTGTGGGGAAAGCAGGCAGTACCCTAGGAAACATCCTTCCTAAAATGTGCACATACACATGCTAAAAGCAGCCACCGAGGGCCCGGGGAAGAGAGGCTTGGCTCTCTGGGGCCTCCTCCCTCTATCCTGCCTCTGAGGCTGCTGGAATTCTTGCAACATCTCAGAGCTGCTCCATGAGACCCTGTAACACGAAAGCCTACATGTCTTAGGAGGAGACAGGAACAGAATCTGCGGGAAGCCCCCACTGTAGCCTGACAGTTCCATGGTGAAGATGGGGTTCCCAGCAGCCAGCCCAGCGGAGTGACAGTCACAGGCCTCCCAGAGACCTGGCCCAGGAGTTTCCGCCACACACTTTTTGGAGGCTCTATAAAGCAGAAGCATGGCTAGGGTTCTGGGAGACAGGAAGACCGAGTCTTGAGTTTCAGCTCCCCATGGTGGGCAAGATGTATCATTCATTCAGCCTCTACCTCTGCACCTGCAAAATGGGGACAATGACAGAACCTCTTCCTTAAGGACATTAGTAAGACTCGAGGTAATGCCTCCACAGCACACGCTCAGCACTCCCTGCCCCACCTTCCGGATGAGGCTGCCCCAGCTCTGGGCACCCCTGGAGGTCAGCCGCAGCCTTTGCTGCAGCCGCATCGCAGTTGAACATCTCTTTCTGCGCCATCCTGTGTCCCTTGCAGGTATTCATTCCAAAGTGCTGCCCAGTCTGGTGCAGTGGCTCACGCCTGTAATCCCAGCACTTTGGGAGGCTGAGGCAGGCGGATCACCAGGTCAGGAGTATGAGGCCAGCCTGGCCAACATGGTGAAACTCCATCTCTACTAAAAAATATACAAAAATTAGCCAGGTGTCAGGGCATGCGCCTATAATCCCAGCTACTTGGGAGGCTGAGGCAGGAGAATTCCTTGAACCTGGGAGGTGGAGTTTGCAGTGCACTCCAGCCTGGGCAACAGAACATGACTCCGTCTCAAAACAACAACAACAACAACAACAACAACAAAACTGCTTCCTCAAAGTACTACCAGATAAACCTGCTGCATGCAAATCTCCGTCTCAGAGTCAGCTTCCTGAGAACCTGAGACTTGAGGTGAAGTCCCCTAAGGAGCAAATGAAGTGAGAACAGCCCTGACAAGCAATTTTGGAGGAATGGCAGGGACAAAAACCTGACTAGCATGGATTCAAGAAAGAACGAAAGGGGAGAAAGAGCACAGCAAGCAGAGGCAACTCTTTCCAGGAGTTTTGCTGGGTTACTGGGAGCACAGAGACGCAGAAGCACCATGTCATTCCCCGGGGCTAGCGCATGTGCTGACATCCGGCCCTAGAGATGGACACCTGTCCTGTCTGCCTCGGTCTCAGCTTCACACAGATGTTTCTTATGTTTGTCCAAATTGTCCAGTTGTTCTCAGCAGAAGAACTGCTCCAATACAAGCTAGTTCATTGCAGCTGGAAGCAGAAGAGCAAGGCTTTGGCCTTGGGTGATGTCCAGAGCTGAGTGTCTGAAGACACAGGAGGCAGCTCTCCCTTGGCTTTGCTCACCTCGGCAGGACAAAAGCCTCCAGCCCTCAGGTAAAGGCAGCTGCCTAGCCTCCCCCAACTCCAGCTTTCCTCAGTCACAACCCCCTGCCTATAGCTCCAGCATCACAGAAAATACCCAATAAAGCCACTACCAACCTTCCCATTGGGCCCCCAGATCTGGCTTATTAAATTGTCTTCTGTCACAAGGACCACTTACTTACAACAGCTGTTGCTGTGGCAACCAGGCAGCCAGCCTTCTGCTCCAGCTAACAGCCATGAGCCTCCTGCTGGCTACTTGGCTTGGGCAACTGCAGGGGAAGATGCCCCCCAAGTGTCTGTGAGGCTGGAACACGCTGGAGGGCGTGGGAAGTGAGGGAGTGGGAATGGGAGGCTGATTGCAAAGGGCAGAGCTCAGTGCTTTTGGAATCGTTCTATCATCCCCCACCAACAGGTTGGAAGAGCTATGAGATGACTTCCGCCAGAGGGGTTCCCACACCTTCTTGCGATGTAGGCCACTTCTGCAGCAACACCTCCTTACCCACACCACTCCTCATCTACAAGCTAAAGTAGGGAGGGCCCTCCAGGGGCAGAGAGAGGGCCACATACAGCTAGGACAGAATCCTGCCAATGCAGGTAAAGGGCCCTGGGCGCTCACCAGCCCTGAGAAAAGGGTGGCATTAGGAACTGGCAGTGGCAGGCCCCAACGTTGCTGTTGAGAGACTGTAACCCCTGTGCCCTCCTGACTCTTCCAGAGAGAGGAGCTGGTTTCTTTAACCAGTCTTGACTGTCTCTAGTCTGAACTTATAGCTAAGTGACTAGAGATTTCGAAGTTGCATAGATGAGAGTTCAAACCTTAGTTCTTTCGCTTGCTACCTGTTTAACATGAGGCAAATTACCTAACCTCTCTGAGCCTCTGTTTTTGTAGCTGTAAAATAGGGATGAATACAGTACCGATCAACAAACTGTTTCGAGGATTCGTTGAGATCGAGTGCATGAAGTATGTAAGACACGGTGCCTGGCACAGAGCAAGCTCTCAGGAAGTCGGGAGTATTATCGTTATTACTGCTATTGTTGTCCTCATCGATGATTATGTCACTAGCAGACCTAGATGCTGAACACATAATTGAGAGATTTAAAAGAACTGAGAATGATAAAAGCAAACCTCACCATAGAATCTACAATATGGTATTATTGTTGTTTTTCTAAAAAATGTTAAGGGTGGATATCTCTAAGTGACAGTGTTATGTTTTTCTTTGTGCTTTGTTTTTTCAGCTTTTCTGAACATATAATACTTCTGTGATTAGAAAAAATACTCTTAAAGGTTGAGGATGAGCATTAAAAGTAGCTAAGTACTAAAAACCATGAAGTGGTACACTTTAATGGGTGAATTGTATAGTATGTGAATCATGCCTCAGTAAAGCTGTTATTTTAAAAAGCCTTAAAACATGAGTCAAGGTGTACAAGAACGGCCCATTCCAAAATTCTTAACATAAAAATGTATAAACAAAAGCAAAAAAAGTAAAAGAAAGAAAATGAGGCAAGAGGTGAAAAACAGAACCATTACGTAAAAGTTAAAAGGTTCGATAACTCACTGTATTGGTGAGGCAGTGGGAAATCAGGAACTTGCATGCGTGTATGGCTGCTGGGAGTGTCAGTGGATACAACTGCCAAGGAGGGCAAATCAGTGACAATTACAAATGCTACAAATGGACATACCCTCTGACCCAGCAATTCCTTTTTAGGAAATTTATCCTATAGACATATATACAGGGTAATGAACCACAGCATTGCCTGTTAAGAGCAAAAGACTGGAGATAGTCCAAATGTCCATCAGTAGGTGGCTGATTGAATAAGTTATGGTATAGCCATGCAACTGAAATAATATGTAGCTGTAAAAATGTAAATAAAAGAATGAGGAAACTATCTTCTGATAAAGGTTTTCAAGCTATACTATTAAGTGAAAAAGAAATCAAGGTACAAAACAGTATGTATAATATGCTACCTTTCATGAAAAAGGTGAGAAAAGCATCTATCTATCTATCTATCTATCTCTGTATATATTTTGTTTCATTTTGTGTTGAGACAGGGTCTGCCTCTGTCACACAGGCCGGAGTACAGTGATGTGATCTTGGCTCACTGCAGCCTCTGCCTCCCAGGTCCAAGCAATCCTCTCACCTCAGCCTCCTAAGTAGCTGGGACTGCAAGCATATGCCACCATGCCAGGCTAATCTTTGTACTTTTTGTAGAGATGGTGTTTCGCCATGTTCTCCAGGCTAGTCTTGAAGTCCTGAACTTAAGTGATCTGCCTACCTCGGCTTCCCAAAGTGCTGAGATTACAGGCATGAGTCAACACACCCAGCCAAGGCTATACATTTATATTTTCTTGCATATGTGATATGGTTTGAGTCTGTGTTCCCACCCAAATCTCAGGTTGAATTGTAATCCCCAATGTTGGAGATGGGGCCAGGAGGGAGGTGATTGGATCATGGGGGAGATTTCTTACTAATAGTTTAAACACCATTCCTCTTGGTGCTGTTCTCACACTAGTGAGTTCTCATGAGACCTGATTGTTTAAAAGTGTGTAGCACCTCCTCCCTCTTCTCTCTTCCACGCACGCTGGCCATGTGAAGTGGCTCACTCCCCCTTTGTCTTCTGCCATGATTGGATGCTTCCTGAGGCCTCTCCAGAAGCAGAAGCCTTTGTGCTTTCTGTACAGCCTACAGAACTGAGAGCCAATTAAACCTCTTTTCTTTATAAATTACACAGTATCAGGTATTTCTTGACAACAATGCAAGGATAGACTGATAAAGATATGCATAAGGAAATTCTGGAAGGGTACATGAACAAAACAGTGGTTGGAGGGAACTAAGAACTGAGCAGATGGGGGATAGGACTTTCCAGAGTGAAATGCATACATTCTGATACTCCTTGGTTTTAGAACCAGATTAATATATTACCTATGAGAAATTAAATACTCCAGAAAAAAAAATATATTGTGAGTGGTTTTGATGAAAGAATAATGGCAAAATGTTAATGTTACTTTTTTTTTTTCTTTTTGAAACTTAGTCTCGCTCTATTGCCCAGGCTAAAGTGCAGTAGTGTGATCTCAGCTCACTTCAAGTTCTGCCTCCTTGGTTCAAGCAATTCTCCTGCCTCAGTCTCCCATGAGGCTGGGACTACAGGCACGTGCCATCATACCTGGCTAATTTTTGTATTTTTAGTAGAGACAGGGTTTTGCCATGTTGGCCAGGCTGGTCTCAAACTCCTGACCTCAAGTAATCTGCTTGCTTTGGTCTCCCAAAATGCCAGGCTTACAGGACATGAGCCACCACACCCAGGCTAATTTTTTCTTTTTTTTTTTGAGACAGGGTCTCACTTTGTCCCTCAGGCTGAAGTGCAGTGGCGTGATCTCAGCTCACTGCAGGCTCAACCTCCCCGGCTCAAGCAATCCTCCCAACTCAGCCTCCTAAGTAGCTGGCACTACAGGCACGTGCCACCATGCCCACCAATTTTTTGTATTTTTCATAGAGACAGGGTTTCCCCATGTTGCCCAGGCTGGTCTCGAGCTCCTGAGCTCAAGCAATCCACCTGCCTCAGCCTCCCAAAGTGCTAGGATTACAGGCATAAGCCATGGCACCTGGCCAGTGTTAAACATTGAGGTGGTTGATGGGCCCATTGGGGTTCATTGTATGTTTAAATTTTTTCATAATAGGTTATTAAAATTTTAAAAGGTATTCATAAAGATCAAAAGGTGGAAATAATCCAAATGTCTATCATCCGGTGAATGAAAAAATGAGGCATATCCACACCGTGGAATATTATTCATCAATAAAAACCCACAAACTACTACTATAAACTACAACATGGGTGAACCTCAAAAATATCATGTGAGCCAGCACGGGATCCTGTGCCTGAAATCCCAGCTCCTTGGGAAGCTGAGGCAGGAGGATACCTTGAACCTAGTAGTTCAAATCCAGTCTGGGCAACATGATGAGACCCCATCTCTAAAAACAAATAAACATTAAAAAAAAAATCAGGTAAAGTGAAAGCAGCTAGTCACAAAAGACTGCATGTTGTAGGTTCCATTTATATAAAATGTCTCCCCCCAAAAGCAAATCCATAGAGACAGAGAGTAAATTAGTGGTTTCCTAGGGCTGGGGGTGGGAAGTGGAAGTGACTGTATATGGGCACGAGGGATCCTTTTGGAATAACAGAAACGTTCTAAACTTGATTATGGTGATAGTTGCACAAGTGTAAATTTAGTAAAAGTCCTTGAATTGCAGCTAGAACTAGTGAATTTTTTGGTATGTAAATGATACCTCAGTAAAGTGGCTTTTTAAAAAGGTGAAAGGGGGCTGGGCGCGGTAGCTCACATCTGTAATCACAGTACTTTGGGAGGCTGACACAGGTGGATCATTTGAGGTCAGGAGTTCAAGACTTGCCTGGCCAACATGGTAAAACCCCATCTCTACTAAAAATACAAAAATTAGCCAGGGGCAGCGGTGTGCACCTGTAATCCCAACTACTTGGGAGGCTGAGGCACAAGAATCACTTGAACCCAGGAGGTGGAGGTTGCAGTGAGCCAAGATCGCACCATTGCACTCCAGCCTGGGTGACAGAGCGAGACTCTGTCTTAAAAAGAAAAAAAGAGTGTTAGGTTCTGGCATTGGCCTCATTGGGTGAAAATGCCAGCTGTCCCAGTGTAGCTGCTCCTTTATCTTCCTGTTCCCTTATCAGTAACGTGGTCCTGGGAATAACTAATGCTTACTATAAAGCCAGGCATTAGTTTTAGCAACTTACATATATTAATGCACTTAAGCCTCACGACTCTTCTCTGATCATCATCATTTTACAAATAAGAAAACTGGGCATAGAGAGGTTAAGTGACTTCCCCATGGCCACACAGCAGGCAGCACAGCAAGCAGTAGCCAGATTTTAAGGACCGAATGCTTAACCACTATACTGTACCATCTCACAATGACATCACTATTTCAGGTTGTTAGGAGAATTAAATAAGAACAGTGAATGCAAAGTACTTGACATACAGTAAGTGCTCAATAAATGCTAGTCAGGGAAGAAGCTACTACTTAATTGACTCAAATGGCTTGAATTTGTCCAATTGTATTTTGAAGTGTTTGGGGAGAAAAAATCCCAGCCTGTGTAAGAAGTAGTCTGTCTGAAAGAACAGTGCTTAACTCTACAGAGCTGCCATAAAGAAATTCCTTTTCTATCTGGTTTAGACATTAAGGGATGGAGCAAGAAGTCAGTACAGCTCCTACTATGCCTGGGGTTTCTCTGCAGCAGTGAGGCAGTGTGCTGAGGAGTTTGGAGCCCAGGCTTCGGGGCAGGACACAACAGGGTTTGGTCCTGGCCCCTCTACCAATATGGCCATCTGATCAGTAACAAGATACGTCACTTCTGTTCAGTCTCAGCTTCCTTGTCTGTAAAATGGGTTGGAAAAAAAAAAACCTGCTTGGAGGTTGCAAGGATGACATATTGGAATATGTGCTGGGCGCCCGGCATAGGTCATGGCACATATTGAGGGATTAGTAAGTTCAGTCAATGTTCTTGTCGCCCACAGATGCATTTCTCATTACAGCTCATCAAGGAAGCATAGCACTTTGTAGAGGAAGGTTAACAAAATGTCTTGTGCTCTCAGCAGTGTGATCCGACTCTCCACACTGGGAAAAGGCTGCCCAATGGGCCAACCCTGTCATCACCCCAGAGGGATGATGGGAACTTTAGCCACTGTCTCTAGCAGGCATCTGCCAGTCCCTCCACAGGGTGTCCTGCAAACCAAACTGGTAGGGGAAACCACCATCACTAGACTAATGAGAAAAGGATGAGGGGCTTTAAGTAGATCTGTGAGTTTGGCATAAGAAAGGTTATTATGGGTAGGAGGGAGTAATTCTCCATCTCCCCAGAGAACAGAGAAAAAGCCACTGGGTCTAGGCTGGGGCAGGAGGCTGGCTAGGCTAGGCTTAAAGAAGGACTTTCCATGGGCCATTAAACCGGCCAAGGATACAGAAGGAGACCTGCCGTGGTGTCATTAGGATGGAGATGCACTCCGGAACAGTCAGGCATGCTCCTTCCCCGGGTCTCCGGGATGGCACTCCCATTCCCTGCCCTGCCTGCGTCGGCCTCAGTCTCCTCTCCTAGGAGGAGCAGGGCTCAGCAGGAGCAGCACAATTAAGCAGCTGACCCACCTTTTTCCGTGTGTCTCAGGACAGTAAAATAATGGGAAACAAAGATGTGGTCCAGCACGCCAGCTGAGAGCACTCACTCAGGAATGATGCAACCTGGACAGGAATGACGCAACCTGGACGGGAGTCCCGGTGCTGCCACTCACTAGCTTTGTGGCCTTGCACAAAGTACTTCACCTCTCTGTGCCAACTTCCTCTGTGCCCCCAGTCCTACGCCACATGGATACTGAGAGCAGAAAATGCTTAGCGTGCCTGGGGACAGAGTTAATGCTCCATAATTAGCAGCTACTGTTAAGCTTGTGTTGAGGCTAAGACAAAGCCATCTACAAGTCCCCTTTCCCACCTGAGGTGGGACCCAGGATGCCATCCGGCCTGTGCCCAGGAGGGGTATCTGAACCCCTCCCAAGTTAGCAGTGCCTGTGGGGTCACACCCATTACAGGACTTGGGGTGCCTACTATAGTAACGACCGTGGTTCCTTCTGCTTTCATTGGCACTGAACAGTTTGCAAAGCAATTTCACACAGGTTGTCTCAATTGAGCTCTTATCTAATAAGCCTGTGAGCATTCCCATAGCAGTCTTTTTTTTTGAGACGGAGTCTCGCTCTGTTGCCCAGGTTGGAGTACAGTGGCCACGATCTTGGCTCACTGCAACCTCTGCCTCCTGGGTTCAATCAATTCTCCTGCCTCAGCCTCTTGAG
Organism: Cacajao melanocephalus; assembly: GCA_963573385.1. Taxonomy (NCBI): domain Eukaryota; kingdom Metazoa; phylum Chordata; class Mammalia; order Primates; family Pitheciidae; genus Cacajao; species Cacajao melanocephalus. The sequence continues at coordinate 167,503 of CAUYLG010021032.1, read as the reverse complement.
TACCTGGGATTACAAGCACCCACCACCATGAATGGCTAATTTTTGTATTTTTAGTAGAGGTAGGGTTTCACCATGTTGGTCAGGTTGGTCTTGAACTCCTGGCCTCATGATCTGCCTGCCTTGGCCTCCCAAAGTGCTGAGATTACAAGCGTGAGCCACCATGCCCTGCCCATAGTAGCCATTTTACAGATGAAGAAATAGGGGAAGTCAAGGGAGGTAACACAGCTAGTGAAGAAGGACTGAAGCTCAGGGGATCGAGCTCCTGCTCCACATGACTCCAAGCCTTCCGGCCAGAGCTGGGGATTGCCTTTCCCCATCGCACTCTCTCAGCCTGAGTGCCTGTGCCTGGTGGTCGGTGAGTGCAGGAGGGAGGCCTGACAGTGTGGCTCAAGGTCAGGGCTTGGCGCGTGTCTGTGGAAGAAGATGCCCTTCCCACTGTTCTGACCAGGGTGGGTGGGGACAGACCCTGGCTTCCCTGGGCTGTGTCCTTGTCAAGTCAGCTGTATGAGTAGCTGGTGTACCGGGAGCCACCGAGCCTAGAGACTTGGAAAGTCAGAGCCGAGTCCCCCTCTTATCTAATAAGCCAGGGAGGGGGGCTTATTAGATAAGAACTTTGGGGATAAACTTCAAATGTTCCTACATAAAATTTTATTTTATTTTACTTTACTTATTTTTTGAGACAGGGTCTCATTCAGTCACCCAGGCTGGAGTATAGTGGCATGATCTCTGCTCACTGCAACGTCTGCCTCCTGGGCTCAACCAATCCTCCTGTCAGCCTCCCAAGTAGCTGGGACTACAGGCATATGCCACTATGCCCAGTTAACTTTTTAAAATTTGTTATAGAAACGGGGTCTTACTATGTTGCCCAGGCTGGTCTCGAACTCCTAGCCTCAAGCAATTCTCCTGCCTTGGCCTCCCAGTGTTGGGATTATAAGCATGAATCACCACGCCCAGCCTGGAAGCATCCTTGACACTTGAGCTTCTAACCCTGTCTCCTGGCCAGTGGGCTGCCACACCCCAGAACTAGGTCTCTCAAGGGAGATCTGTGAGTCCAGAAGCTTCGGAGAACCTTCCCTGGTGATGTTAGCTTCCTCTAACACAGTTTAACTCTTGTCAGTCATGGAACCTGGATGGAAGGTTTTGGCACTTAATTCTTTCCATTTAAGGCTGAAACAGCATTTCCATTCTCCACCCTTATTTTTGAGGGCTAGTAATTTTCTGAGACCATTACCATTTGGGCTGAGATGGTTCCAAGCCCAAAGGTGAAGTACATGAGGCATTTTCCTAAGCCAGTCTGAAAGCTGGGAGGCACTTTCAAGAGTCACATTCTTAACGTGAATCTTTCAATCACTCTCTGCTATAGCATCTTGGGGTCAATGAAAGCCTTATTATTTTTACAACATTTTCATTTGCTTTTGTCAGTTTAAAACCATCAGCAGTGAAACTGAAGGGCACGGCCCCTGCCAACATCTTGTCTCAGCTCCTTTGCAGAGGCACCAAACAGATGATTCTGGGAGTCTGTCCCTGCCGTGCTGTTCCCAGCTGCAGGCAGCCTGGGTTCAATTCTGATGTCTTGGGACAGCTTTTTCTTCCCCCGCCTTCCTGTTTGCTTATAAGGCCATCCAAGATGTTGGTTTCCTGAGGCAAAGGGTCCTTCTCCTGGGAACAATATATTCAGTTAAACAACAGCTGCCTCCCAGGAACCTTGCAAAGGTTAGGCAAGATTGTGTGGGTCAAAGTGCAAACTTGAGAGCATCTCCAAATAGCAGTTCCGGCGAGAAAGATGCACACATGGCCTGCAACGATAACTACCACTGTGGCACTGTCTCTTACACATTAGATCATTGATATTGACCAACAAAGCATATGTTCATATGAAATTCATTAACAAAAATAGCTCAGAACAGGCCAGGCATGGTGGCTCATGCCTGTAATCCTAGCACTTCGGGAGGCCGAGGTGAGTGGATTGCTTGAGTTCTCAGGAGTATGAGGCTACCCTGGGCAACACAATGAAACCCTGTCTCTATTAAAATACAAAAAAAAAAAAAAAATTAGCTGGACCTGGTGGCAGGTGCCTGTAGTCCTAGCTATTTGGGAAACTGAGGCAAGGGAATTGCTTGAAACCAGGAGGCAGAGGTTGCAGTGAGACCGTGCCACTGCACTCCAGCCTGGGCGACAGAGTGAGACTCCATCTCCAAATAAATAAATAACTCAGAACAATGTCTACACTGGGTTCGTGGGACAGCAATTGTTTTGGGAAGCCTAGTATCTGTTTCCTCTTCCTAAGAGCACCCGGGTCTCTTCCAGGGAGCTTCTGTTTCTGAGGGCAACCTCACCAGGAGGGTAAATCCAAGCGTCTGCCCCCAACCACTGTCACCACCATGGAAGCCAGGGCAGTCCTTGCAGGCCCTGGTGGAGATAGCCCACTTCTTCCCACTTCAGGCCTTAGGCCTGAGACTAGCAACTGAGAATTTGTAAAGTCTGAGTCTTCCAGCGAGCTGAAGCCTTCAGAGGTTTTGACCACAGAGACCTTCTGAAGCATCCTGGTTTCCAGTTTCCCCTGCATCCTAGCGACACATTCCCTGATGACTTAAGTTAGTTGTACAAACTTAAAATCAGAGACTTCAAAATGGATTCACTGGGCCTCATACAAGTTCAAGTATTATGTGATGACTTCCACATGGACTCAGCCACTCTCAAGACTCTCCAGCACCTCAGCATCCCTCAGAGGGCCCAAAAGGGAAAATAGTGAGACTCTGTTTGGCTGCTTGTAGTGACCCATGCCTGTAATCCTGGGAGGCCAAGGTAGGAGGATTGCTTCAGGCCAGGCGTTCTAGACTAGCCTGGGCAACATGGTGATACCCTGTCTCTACAAAAAATTCAAAAATTATCCAGGTATGGGGGCACATGCCTATAGTCCTTGCTACTCCAGAGGCTGAGGCAGGAGGATCATTTGAGTCCAAGAGACTGAGGCTACACTGAGCTGTGATCGCACAATTGCACTCCAGCCTGGGTGGCAGAGTGAGACCTCATCTCTAAAAAATAAAAAAGAAGAAAAGACTTCTATCCACTGGCTAGGATGACAGCCCATGCCAACATCAGACCCAAATATGGCCCCGGTCCACATGAGGGTTCGCTCATTCTCCAGGTGTTGGTTTTTCCAGACCTCGTATTGAATTTTTGAAGTTTCTGATGCTGTGGAAGCTATTTTCCAATTTACAGAGTTCTGGGTTGATTGAAACCGACTGGAAGTTCTGATCCTTGAAGAGGCATCCTGGGAAGGGCCTATTAATCTCATTTTCTCTGAGTAATTCCAGGTGGTAAACTAGTGAGGTCTGGGGCTGCAGCTTGCCAGGCCTGGTTGGGCGCTCACTCAATGCAAAATGAATTGAGGAAACACGGGCAGCCTGCTGGGGGTTGGGAAAGCATGGGGGCCAGGGTTACTGGTGGGAGAGCCGTTGCTTCACATGGGCCTCCTGTGTTAACGGGGGTCAGGTTTGGTAGCATCCCCACTAAAATTCATTCACCACCAACTGCATCAGAGGTTTCTCTCCAGAGGGCTGTCAACCTGTTCCAACTGCCTTCTGGTTTGCCTTAATGGAGAACAAGTGCCCTGTGGCTTTTTAAAGAGGCAGCAGGGTGCGGTGGGAAGAGTCCTGCCGGGATGCTGGAAGCCAGGAGGCCTGGATTCCAGCCCTAGTCTGTCCAAACAAGCTGTGCAACTTTAAACAAATGATACTCTCTCCTGACCTTCATTTCCTCCCCTGTAAATTAGGCCACTAGGCGGCTGTCCAGGTCACCTCCTAGATTTGACTGGCCCTTCCTTCAGTCCCTGCTGGAAAGCAGTGTACAAAGAATTGAGCTAAGCAGTAGCAGGCACCATTAGTTTGCTTGGCATTTGGAGGGTCACTGATCCCAAGAAACACTTTGGGTTCTTAGCACTTCAGTCTTTGAGGACTTGAGAAACTTCAGGGAGAATTCAGAGCTCACGGTGCTATGGAGGGTTTTCTCTGAATCCTCAGAATTAGTCACCAAATACTCAGCCGAAGATCAGGTGGAGACTTTTCTACAGGATTTGGGCCCTGCAGTTAGGATTTTTGGTTAGCATGTCTCACTCAGAGGCAGCTGCATCATTTCCAAGCTGTGTTTCGCCTCAAATCTGAATACAAGAGGCAGTGTGGTCCAGGAGAAAGAAGTGCAGGTAGGAAAGGCAGGCCCTGCATTGGCTGTGCTGCCCAACAGATGGCTGTTTGTCTTTGAACAAGTCACTTAACCTTTCTGGAGGTTGGACTTGATTTTTTTTTTTTAATGGGATAGAGTTTCACTCTTGTTGCCCAGGCTGGAGTGCAATGGTACAATCTCAGCTCACTGCAACCTCCACCCCTTGGGTTCAAGAGATTCTCCTGCCTCAGACTCCAGAGTAGCTGGGATTACAGGCACCCACCATTACGCCTGGCTAATTTTTTGTATTTTTAGTAGAGACAGGGTTTCACTATGTTGGCCAGGCTGGTCTTGAACTCCAGACCTCAGGTGATCCACCTGCCTTAGCCTCCCAAAGTGTTTGGATTATAGGCGTGAGCCACCCACACCGAGCTGGTTGGACTTGATTTCTGTTCACTTATTTATTATGTATTCCCTGGAGCATTAGTCACAGGGAGACAAAAAATCCAGAGTCGTGTAAGGGAGGGAGCAGGTACCCCTCCCATTTCCAGTGAGGGAGCTCAGGCTACTGAAGCAGTTGTAGTTGCCATATTGCACCAAAAGGGAAGCGCTGTGCACTGCTCAGTTCTGTCTGATAAAAAGAAAGATTACCCATCACCCAGGAGAGAAATGCTTCTTTCTTACACTGAATTCTACAATTCACTCATCCTTGCATTTAGCCAGTAAACACTCACTGAGCATTTGGCTAGGCAGCCACTGTGCTGGGCCTACAATAGCAACCAGACCTGAGGCTCCTGCCCCCAGGGAACCAACAGGGATCTTATCTCTGGGATGTATTTCACATAGCAGAGATACAATGATGTCAATGGCAATTGTACAACAGATACTCAAAGGGCCCTATGAAAGTGAAGGGTGTGATGCAGAGTTGTAATTGCACAAAGATGGAACAACAGTGGGCAGAGCCACAAACCATGTGAGGTGTGTGGGGACTTGATCCGGAAAACCAGGAATGGTGAGTGACTCATATGTCCTGGAAAGTCTCTCGATTCACCGACAGGAGAGTTACGCTGGTCAAGAAGATGCCGAGTGTTCTGTGGCAGGCCTAGGGCAGAAGGGTCCTATGTTTTTGACTGGTAAAACAGCAAACTGCATGAAGATGCCAGTAAAGACCTGCCTGCTTACACTCACTCTCTTTTTTGATTAAAACATTTACATTTTATTATAAAAATTTTCAAACATTCTGAGAAGTGGAAAGAGTTGTATCGTGAACACCCACCTGTTCCACTGTTAACATTTTGCTGTATTTGCTTGATCATACCCCTCTCCTCTATCCATCCTTTCATCTGTCAATCAACCCATCTTGATTTTTTGGTGCACATCAGAGGAAGCTGTAGACCTCAGGATGTTTCACTTAAACACTTTGCATGCATATCATTAATTAGGAGTTATGAGTGTGTAAAATGCACAAATCTTAAGAGTGCCTTTGGATGAATTTTGCTAAGTGCATACATCTGTGTAGTCCAAATCCCTACCAAGAAATAGAGCAATAATATCACTCCAGAAAGTTCCCTCATCTATCCCTTCTTACAGGATTCTGACCTTGTCCCCCACGCCCTACCCTTTGCTGTCCTACCCTATGCGTTCCGTACCCCGTGTTTCTGAGCACCTGGCCACAGCGAGTTGCCCAGGCTGGGCACCCGACCCAAAGGCAACCAAGCCAGCTGCTGGTTAAAGAGTGATCTTAAACCTCTGTGGCCTGGCTTGGCAGGGTGGGCCGCACCCACCAGAGGCTCCTGTGAGAAGTGGGAAACTGGTTGCACTGGGGCGAGCTGGGGAGTCAGACAAGGATGCTGAGCTGAGGGGCCATGAGGCAGATCTGGGGCTGGGGTCACTATGGTTGCAGGCCATGTGCCAGCACAAGTGTGGAAAAGCCAGGGCTAGTGAGGGGTAGGGAGTGTGCACCCAGAAGACGAAGAGACTCCGTGTGAGAGATGGCACCGTCCCTGAGGGAGAGACAGAGAGAGGGGCTCAGATTCCTTCCCTTTTAACTGCAGTCCAGTTCTCTGGTGTCCTCACAAAACCATCTTTCTCTGAGGTTAAACAGGCCTTTCCTCCACGTGACTGCCACATCCCTAGCTACAATGGAAATATAGATGATGGTACATTGTGCAGGTGCAAAGCTGACAGTATGGCATGAAAATTAAAGGATCTTTCCTACATGGGAGCCATCCTATTTCTGTGTGTGATGGGCTATTAGCACAACCTCACTGCTCCTGGAAGATCATAACAATAATGACAATAGTAACGATGAGAAAGCCACACATGATACTACACATTTTAGAGGCATAATCTCATTTGATCCTCCTGATAATCCTAATCACACAGCAGGCACTTTTATTGATAGTCCCTGTATTGGTCCATTCTCATGCTGCTATAAAGAACTGCCCAAGACTGGATAATTTATAAAGGAAAGAAGTTTAAATGATGCACAGTTCTGCATGGTTGGAGAGGCCTCAGGAAATTTACAATCATGGCAAAATGGGAAGCAAACATGTCCTTCTTCACACGGTAGCACAGGAGAGAAGTGCTAAGTGGAGGGGTTTAAAAGCCACTTATAAAACCATTGGATCTCATGAGAACTCATTCACTATCAAGAAAACAGCATAGAGGAACCACCACCTTAATTCAATTACCTCCCACCGGGTTCCTCCCACGACATATGGGGATTATGGGAACTACAATTCAAGATGAGATTTGGGTGGGGATATAGCCAAACCACATCAGTGCCCCTTTTGTGATTGAGGAAACAGACAGAACAGAGGTATACTTTGCCCAAGTTCACATAGCTAGTAAGTTGTGGAACCAGAATTCACCACATTATGAAGCCACAAGTCACAGCATTTTGATGAATGAGAGGCTCCTGTACCTGAGCAGGTGCTCAGTGGAGGCCCCAGAGTCCCGGCCAGGGTGGGCCGCAAGCTTTCCACCTGGGGGCATTATTTGTCATGAGTGAGCAGCCATGTGTAAAGAGCCTCCTGGCTCTGGCTCCCCAGTGTCACCTTCATCTGCACACACCACCTCGGGTGAGTTAACTGGAAGTTACAGCCCCGGAGCTGACCTGCTGCTGGGAGCACCTCCTTATACCCATGTGTGTGCATCTCCCGAGACAGCTGCATTGATCCCTCTCTCCTTGCTGCTGCTGATGGGCCCACCGGCCTCTGGGGTCTGGAGCATAGCAGGATGGCCTGGCTGCTGGCATTGAGGTGGTGCTGGCTCTGCTTCCCTGTGCCTGAAGAGCAGGCATCCCTTTCTCAAAGAACTGCAGCAGGCGTTTGGGGGGAGATGAGGAGGAGGTCCAGCCCTGAGAAATTGAATCTAGTCTCAGGAAAGGGTCAAAGATTGTATAGCAGGGCAGGCATGAGCACCAAAAGGCAGGAATCCATTTTTCCAAACCAGGAAGGGTAAGGCTGAGTCAAATCATTCTTAAGCACACCCTCCCCTGGTATTTATCCATGCCTCTGTTATCACTGGTTCCCACCTTCCTGTAAGCAACTTGAAGACAGGGGCCAGAATGTCTTGTTCATCTTTGATTTGCCAGTCCCCTGTGCAGTTCTCGACACATAGTAGGTGCATAATGAATACATCTTAAATGAATGAATACATGCCGCAGGGAAGCTGAGAAAGCAGAGGGACAATAATAAAAACAAAATGAACGGATCACTTACTTAGTGTTGGGCACCATTCTAACAGCACCACTTATAGTAAATAATCAAATCTTCTTAGCTACCCTGTGATGTAGGTATGAGGCATAGAGAGTTTAAGTAACTTGCCTGAGGTCACACAGCTAGTAAGTGGTAGAGCTAAATTTAAACCCAGACAGTTAGATTCCAGCATCGGTGGTCTTCACCCCTGTGATGACTACCATCCTGTCTTTCCTACCTTGGAAAAGCTCCCTGGAACATTACACAACGCTCCTCACCAGCCTGAGCCCAAGAGTCAGGACCTGTAAGAGGCCAAGTGTGACCCTGGCAGACAAACCAACATCCTGGCCACCACAATATGGGCGATGCAGACTATGATGGGCCAAGTGAGCAAAGAAACTGCAGCCATATCAATACTGGTCAGCCTCCCTCTGATTCAGTCAATATTTACTGTGTGCCCACCAGGTGCTAGGCACTGTCCAAGCTCTGATGCAACTAAACAGGTGCACTCCCTGATGCCCTCAAGGAACCCAAGTGAATGACATTAATGATCTATCATTTGTGATGTGCTTGTTCTGTGCCAAGATGTACTAATGTGTGCAAAGTGTCTCTTTTCGTATAACTCTGTGACCATAATCATGCCCATTTTATTGAGGAAGAAACCGAGTCTGAGAAAGGTGAGATCACTTGCTCCATGGTAACTGCACATATTTACAGGTATCTGCATGGCAGGCGCAGTTCTGGTGGTACAGAAGTGAACACCACAGATGGCCTTGCCCCTCATGGGCTGTAATGCTAGTGGAAGAAGTGGAATGGAGAGTAGTAAAAAACACATAAAAAATCATTTCAGCTGGGTACAGTGGCTACACCTGTGATCCCAGCACTTTGGGAGGCAAAGGTGGGAGAATCACTTGAGGTCGGGAGTTTGAGACCAGCCTGGCCAACATGGTGAAACGCTGTCTCTACCAAAAATATAAAAATTAGCCAGGTGTGGTGGTGGGCACCTGTAATCCTAGCTTCTCAGGAGGCTGAGGCAGGAGAATCGCTTGAACTCAGGAGGCAGAGGTTGCAGTGAGCCAAGATGGTGCCACTGCACTCTAGCCTGGGCAACAGAAGGAGACTCTGTCTCAAATAAATAAATAAATAATAAATTAAAGAGGACACATTCTTAAGCCTGCACTTAGGGCAGATACAGGGCCCACATTCACATTATCCTCATAAAAGGGAACCCTAAAAAAATCATTTCCAAGGGTAATTGCCGTGGGGAAGGCAACAAAGCAAGGTACAAGCTGGAGAGGGTTGGGGAGAGGAGCTAACCATGGTCAGATCTGGGGAGCTGGGGGTGTTCTAGGCAGAGAGGATGGCCTGTGCAAAGGGCCCAGGGCAGGACAACTTGAGGTGCTGGTGGAAAGAAAGGAGTGCAGTGTGGAAGGAGCACAGTGAACAACAGCAGATGAGGGAAGTCGGGGACTCGGATCCCGGTCCGGTTGACTCCAGGCGTGTGCACTCCGGTGCCATGTAACGCTGTGTCCAGGCAGACAGCGTGCAAGGGAACCACAGAAGGAATCGCCTCCAGAGGACACGGGTGGTCCCAGGTTACGAGCCCCTCCAAAAGCGATGAAACCTTGCCATGCAACTTGAGTTGTCTTCACATAAAGAAAAAGTCCAGCTAATGCAGACATCATCTTTGTCAAGTCTGACGTCTCTCATAGGTTCTTTGGGACAAACCCCATGATGTAACATATGAAAATTCATAATCACAACACTTAGTCTTTGAAGTGCTCTGTGCATGCAAGTGCTTACCAGCAGGAGGCAATTTCAGAATGACTGCTGTTTCTTTAATGGCCATCATGGTTACCTGGGTTTAGACAGGCCCTGGGGACAGACTCAGCTTCTACCCAGTGCCCACCCTTTGGCAGAGGACTGTGTCTGGAGTAATGGGGAACTGTACTGGGTTCTTCAATACAGGCTTGTAAAATAACAGCTCTCAGAAATGGCACATGCCTGTGTGCTGGGATGGAGAGACAGTGACATCAGAGTTCTTGAGCAAGCCACTTCTCCTCGGGGTCATGTGAGCACATGGAGCCCAGGAGTGGAGGGTTCAGCTGGTGTCATGACTACACAGGGATGCAGCCTCCAGCACTGCTGGCAACAAAGGAGAGATTTCCCCTGCCAGGCTCACAGAACACTGAAGGCGGGGAGGGCAGACAAGCAGAGCACCGGGTCCACCAGCTTTGCGACTGTCCCTCTTTTCCTCTCATCCTTTTCCTTCATCCCACTCCAGGGTTCTTTGGGGGGCTCTGAGTGGGATCCTGCACACCTAACAAGGTCTATAACTGAACTAGGTTCTCCCTGTCTTTATATGCCAATGTGGTTAGGAGGCCAGATGCCTGCTCTATATCCTAGCACTATGACTAATTAGCTGTCATACCCTCTCTGAGTCTGTTTTTTTCATCTGCAAAATGAAGATACTGACAGTCCCTAGTTCACAGCATTAAATCAGAAAATGTGTCAAGCTTTTTGCTCTGAGTGTGACACACAGTAGACCCTGTAGGTTCAATCATTGCAGAGTCCCCAGGTGCTCACCATGGACCAGACACTGTGGAGGTCAAGTACAATCATGGACTCTGTCCGCTGGGTATACAAGCAGCAGCTAAGGAAAAGCAATCTATAGCACAGCCGGGTTGGTGCACAGCAGCTGCTGCCCTGGTCTTGGGGGTTGGTGTGGGCATGTGGCAAAGACTCCGTGTTTTTATTAGCCATGAGCAGTTTGGCCACCTTTGTGACCCATTGCAGTGAAGGCAGTAGGGGCTCCCCTAAAGGGCTGTATGTAACCTCAGCTTCTGCCCCAAAGGGAGGAAAGGGAAGAGAAGACATCATGAAACTGATGGAGCCAGGCCCTCTCAGGCAGCGGGGCAACCTGGAGGTAAAGAGCCTCTGGGCCCTGGAGTTGGTTTCTGGATTCGAATCTGGCCATCCCCCTAATCTGCTACCAACTCTGGGACCTTGGGCAAGTGACTCAACCTCCCTAAGTCTCATCCAGTCAACAACGTTCATTGCACACTTTCTAGGGGCAGGCACTGTGCTGGATGCCTCAGTTCCCTTACCCAGTAAAAATGGTAAGAAAAAGGTATGGTGATTCCTCAAAAAATTAAAAATAGAATTACCATATGATCCAGGAATTCCACTTCTGCATATATACCCAAAAGAACGGAAAGCAGGGTCTTGCACAGATACCTGTACACCATGTTTGCAGCACCATTATTTACATTAGCCAAAAGGTGGAAGCAGCCTGGGAGGTTCACTGATGGATAAATGGATAAACAAAATGCGGTATAGGCATACCTAGGAGTATTTATTATTCAGCTGACACATGCTACAACACGGATGAACACTGAGGACATTACACTAAATGAAACGAGCCATTACAGAAAGATACCACTTACAGGATTCCACTTATATGAGGTTCCTAGAGTAGTCACAGTCATAGAGACAGAAAGGAGCGGGGAGAGGGGAAGTGGGGAGTTAGTGTTTAATGGGCACAGAGTCTGAGTTTGGGAAGATGAAAACTCTGCAGATGAATGTTAGTGATGGTCACACAACAATTAAAGTCACAGTTCAGAGAATTTAATGCCACTGAACTGTACATTTAAAAATAGTTAAGATGGTAAAGTTTATCTTATATGTATTTTACTACAATACAAAATTTTAAAAATAAAAAATAACAATTCAACACTAGGCACCATTATTTCTGTTTCATAGGGAGGGGGGCACCCCTGGGAATATGAGTAGGTTTTCCTAGGCTGGGCTCTCCTGTAGTCTGTGTGGCATAGGAATAGAATAAATAGCAGCTTCAGGGTGAAATTGCAGTCTCTTCCCCCTACAGCCCAGTCGTATTTCTCGGCCTAGTCCCCCTCCATTCAGGCTACGACTCCATGAGATGACCCTACTAGATGACCCTACAAGATGGAATTGGGGTTACTACGCCAAGCCTTTGCTTATGCCACACCCACAACCTGATGTTCCTTCCTGTGTCCACCAACCACGTGCTCATCTTCAAAGATTCAGCCCTCAGTGAAGCTGACCAAGACTGTGCTATATACCCTGCCACGGCCCCGACAGCCCTTCCCACACTCACTCGGTCCCTTACAGGCCCCAGCAACTTGAGGGCAGGAACTATTCTTGTAGCCCAGCTTCTGGTTTAGTGCTTGTTGCACACAAGAAAACCAATGCTTTTTCAGTGGAGATGTACGTAACATTTATTGAACACACTTACTATGGACACTGTTCTGAGATTTACAAGAGATTGACTCATCTTAATAACTCTAAAAGGTAATGCTATTGTTACCTTCAGGGCAAAGCAAGTGAGGGATTCCCAAAAACTCAGTAATCAAGATACATAATATTTAATGAAGTATTTTTAAAAATCAAAATTAATACAAAAAATTCTTAATGAACAAAATATTAAAATTTAAGATAAATGGCTGGGTGTGGTGGCGGGTGCCTGTAATCCCAGCTACCCAGCAGGCTAAGGCAGGAGAATCACTTGAATCTGGGAGGTGAAGGTTGCAGTGAGCTGAGATTGCTCCTCGAACTTCAGCGTGGGTGGCAAGACTAAGACTCCATCTCAAAAGAAAAATAAAGTTAAGATAAAGACAGGATCTGGCTGTGTGTGTAGATAATTTGCCTCACCATAATTCCAGCCCTGTCAGATCCTGCCTTTATTTGAAATTTGATCTTTTGTTCAACAACTCATTTCTAGGTATTTATCTAAGGAATTAATCAAGGCTATTCGCAAAGATTTGCCTACGGGAGTGCTCACCGTGCTGTTTATAACAATAAAACACTGAATAATATATTTGGTTAGACCACATGAAACTGCCAATTTGACCAAGTTTTGCCTAAAATACGACATCATATAGTCCAACCTAATGTAAACATTCATCATTTATGAACTGTGATTATACAGTCTATGGAACATTAGACAACAACGAAATCCTTGACAGGCATTTAAAAACATTTGGAAGAAGACTATGACACAGAAGAGTGTTCATGATATAGTGTTAAACAAAAAAACAAGTTACACACAGTATAGAACCTATGATTTCCTTTAAAAAAAACAATCAAAAAAGAGCTGAATCAATTTTTTGCCAAAATGTTAATAGCAGTAACCCTGAATGGCAGGATTTGGGGTGATTTTTATTTCCTCTTTTTGATTTCCTGTCTTGTATATTAAATACATATTATGTCTAAAGGGACAGAATATGACCACTGTGGTCACTCACGCCTGTAATCCTAGCACTTTGGGAGGCCAAAGTGGAAGGCTTGAGCCCAGGAGTTGGAGGTTACAGTGAGCTTTGATAGCACCACAGCACTCCAGCCTGGGTGACAGAGCAAGGCCTTGTCTCTTAAAAAAAAAACTAAAAAAATAAAGGGAGAGAATATAACAATAAAGTAAAGGCTTTTTGTCTTTGATCTCATACCTTTCTATCAAAAGAATTTGTCGTTTGTCCTTTGTGAAGACACACCCATTTTGACTATTCAGTCCTTTTACAGATTGGCCTTCAGGTCCTGGGATCTCATCTTTCTTGCCTTGGCTCCCAGCAGGGAAGTCCTTTCTCTATGATCAGTGCCTTCAGTGCTAGCCCGTCAGGGTTGATCTTCAGGTTCAGAAGCATCAAGAATCACTTTGATTGTCCCCCAGACAGGTGACCACAGTGCCACATGGGTAACAGGCTTGGGGGAACAGGCATCTTGCCTTCAGTCCTCCACTGTACCCTCCTTCTCAATCTTCACGCAGCTGAGATCCAGCAATCTTAAATCACAAGCTCTTTATTCCCTTTTAAATATGTTTTAAAATTAGAGATATTTTAATTCCAAAAAGGACAAAGAATACTTGCACTGCCACCATAATTAACACCTGTTTATATTTTGTTAGATTTGCTTCAAGCTTCTTTCTTATAAAAAACCGAAACAAACAAAACCACAAAAATAACAGAAACAAAACATTACAAATAAAGTCACACTCTCTTTTGATCCTCTCTCCCATCTCTCTCCTATCTCTATCACTGTCATAAGTGTGCCATGTATCTTCTTTGGTCCTCTTTTTTTTTCTTGTTTTGGAAAGAGGTGATATGGTTTGGCTGTGTCCCCACCCAAATCTCATCTTCAATTGTATCTCCCAGAATTCCCACATGTTGTGGGAGGGACCCAATGGGAGGTAACTGAATCACAGGGGCCAGTCTTTCCCCTGCCGTTCTTGTGATAGTAAGTTTCACGAGATCTGATGGGCTTATCAGTGGTCTCCGCTTTTACTTCTTCCTCATTCTCTCTTGCCACTGCCATGTAAGAACCGTCAGTCCAATTAAACCTCTTTCTTTTGTAAATTGCCCAGTCTTGGGTATGTCTTTATCAGCAGTGTGAAAACAGACTAATACAGCAGGTCTCACTTTATAGCCCAGTCTGGAGTGCAGTGGCATGATCATAGCTCACTGCAGCCTTGTGACCTCCCAGACTTAAGCAATCTTTCTACTTCAACCTCCGGAGTAGCCTCCAAACAGTCAAAAAAGTGCTTCTATCCCTGCCGTCCACTGGTCTATTCGCAAACCAGAGTAGCAGGGACTACTCTGGTGCATACCACCATGCCTGGCTAATTAAAAAAAAATTTTTTTTTTGTAGAGACAGAGGCTTACTATGTTACCCAAGCTGGTCTCAAACTCCTGGGCTCAAGCAATCCTCCTACCTTAGTCTCCCCAAGTGCTGGGATTACAGGTATGAGCAACCATGCCTGGCCAGTTCCAGTTTTATACTTTGAGATATATATGTGCACAGGCACACACACAGAGACACACCCAAGGACAATATATGGAATTGTTTTGTATTATCTTAATATACATTAATGATACCATACTAAATCATCAATTCTGCAATGCGCTTCTTTTCCCCCTCTAACATCATACTTTTCAGCTCCATTCATACTGATATATGTATTGATAAATTTCATTTCTTTTACTCCTGCAAGGTACTCCATCCCAAGTGGGTGGGCCCACCTCCTTTGCATATAAGTAACACCAAGACTTTCCCTGACCTCAGGGGTTCTAATTTGGAGAGCCTAAGCCAATCGCAGGGGCTCTCCCCAGGCAGCATCCTTCTAGTCCCTAAGACCTTCCAAACCCTGCTCCAGTCCCTCTATCTTCCCACAGCTATGGCACCTGCTACAGTCACCGTTTCCTCACTCCAGTCCTTTGTCTGACCCATGAGTACCTCTCTGCCCTCTGAGGCTCCCCATCCTGACTTGAAGAGATAAGGGAATTAAGATCCTTCACAGATCTGTTTTCCTTTTGTAAGCTGTGCCATCAGGTAGTGGATATCCTGAGAAGTAGGTGTATCCATGGGCTTTGAAGCCAGCAGCCCTGGTGGAATCCTGGCTCTGTTGGCAAGCAACCTGCCATCTCTGAGTCAGGTTCCTGACTTTAAAATGAAGACAGTAATAATCAGCTCGAGGCCTGCTGTGCTGGTCAAGGGGGAAAGTATCAGAACAAACCAGGCAGTCAAAAAGTGCTTCTATCCCTGCTGTCCTCCAGTCTATTCTCAAACCAGCAGCTGCAGCAATCTCTCAAAATCATGTTACTCTTCTGTTTATGTGATTTCCAAGGCTGCATCACACATATGCAAGGCTTTGCAATATTTGCTTTGGTCTCCCGGATTGCTTGCTCTGAGGGAAGCCAACCACCATACTGTGAAGACACACAAGCAGGCCTGTGGAGACCCACGTGGAGAACTGAGGCCTTCTGCCAACAGCCAACGCCAACTTGCCAACCATATGAAACACCTGCAATCCTTTACATAAGGGCAGCCCTGGCTGACATCTGTTTGCAACCACATGAGAAAACCCAGAACCATGTAGCCAAGCCACTCCCAAATTTCTTGACCCAATAAGAGAGAATAAAATAATTATTATTTTAAGTCATTAATTTTTTTGGGTGATTTGTTATGCAGAATTAGGTAAGTAATATACACATTAACAAATAACTCATATCACACATTTTTATACTAATTTGTGTAACAATTTGTATACTAATGCTTGTATGGCATCTACTATGAGCTAGGCACAATTCTAAACTCTTGATGTGAATTAACTCAATCTTCACAGCAACTCTCTAAAACATGAACTACTAGTATCCCCATTTAACAGATGAGAAACCGGAGGCATGGAATGCTTAAGTAACTTGCTAGTAAGTGGCAGAACCAGAATCTGAACCCCGACACTCTGGCTCCGGTGTCTGTGCCCATAACCACGAGGCTATGCTGCATCTTGAGCAAAGCCATAATCAAAAATTTAGCACCAAGAAGCAGGACATGTTCTCAAATCCATAGTTTCCGTTTTTAAGCAAAGAAGAGGAAAGAGAGAAAAAGAGCCAACCCCTCCCGCTTCCCCCAGACCCTGCAGGTTCCTACTCTTCTTGGGTTCACGGCTCTAACCGTCTCCTATGTTGCTAGTAGGCTGGCCCCAGACCACAGCCAAGCTCACTTCCACCAAGTATGTGAAGAGGGTATTGAGATTTTCCTGACAGGAGTGCCTACTAAAATGTCACACATCTCCTTAGCTAGGATTCTGACCCAAGGAGATGAGCAATGTCTCTTTCGCACATGTCCTGGCTCAATGTAAGCCTCACCCCTGCTTCTTCAAAGTGGCCGACATCTTAAAGCATATCAGATCTCTAAAGTGGAAAAAAATCACTTCAAGAAGACAACCTCATCTAATGCAGGATTGCTAAATATAAGTTGCATATCCTAGGGTCCCTTTCCAAGCCCTTTACAGACATGGCTAATCGATCATAGCCTCTTTCCCACTCAGCCTGGAGACAGCTCCAGAACCATCATCACAGTGCTCCAGGCTGCCACTTCCACAGGTTCTGAGTTGGCATTAGAGCTGAGACCTACTTGTCATTCTGGCTCTAACAGGACAAAGATGAAACACCAAAAGCAACAGACTGAAACTAATCCTTCTACCTTTCAGGGGGGTAAAAGGCTTCTCGCCTCCACTGCTCCTACCCCTCCTCCAAAACTCATTTTAATCACAGCAAGCGCTTAGAAGGGATTTCTAAATGAGAAGACACTGCAAAAACTATTGGCCTTGCTTTTAATAATGATATGAGGACTAGGACCCATGCTGGGAGGTGTCCTATGCTCACAGATAATGGTGAATTAGGAAGCAATGGCTCAGCAGCAGCTGGACTGGAAAGAACTAATCCTGAAGTCAAGGTAGACTAGGATGCATAGCCAGAGTCTTCACTTTCTATGCAGACATGCATTCCTTATGCATTCTGAGAAGCGCGTCATTAGGCAAGTTCATCACTGTGCAAACGTCAGAGTGCACTTACACAAACCTAGGTGGCATCACCTACGGCACAACGAGGCTCTATGGCAGAGCCTATGCTCCTAGGCTGTAAACCTGTACAGCACATTACTGCGCTGAATGGTAGGCAACGGTAACACAATCAGTATTCACATATCTGTATGTATCTAAACATAGAAAAGGTAGAGTAAAAATACAGTATAGGAGATAAAAAATGGTAGACTTGTATAGAGCACATACCATGCATGGAGCTGACAGGGCTGGGAATGGCTCCAGGTGAGTCAGTGAGTGCATGACGAGTGAATGGGAAGGCCTACATGACTGTAGACTTTAGAAACGCTGCTCATGTAGTCTACGCTACATTTACTTTTTTTAAATAAAGTAATTGTGCTGCAACATTACAATGGCTATAGGGTCAGTAGGTGATAGGAATATTTCAGTTCCTTTATAATCTCATGGGACCACCTGTCGTATATGTGGTCTATCTCTGACTAAAACATCATTGCAGACGTAACTGTATAACCTTCCTTGGACAACCTCCTAGCACTTTTTATTTATTTATTTACTTATTTATTTATTTGAGACAGAGTCTCGCTCTGTTATCAAGCTGGAGTGCAGTGGTGCAATCTCAACTCACTGCAACCTCCACCTCCCAGGTTCAAGTGATTCTCGTGCCTACCCTTCCTGAGTAGCTGGGATTACAAGCGTGCGCCACCTGGCCTGGTTAATTTTTTTGTATTTTTAGTAGAGACAGGGTTTCACCAGGTTAGGCTGGTCTTGAACGCCTGACCTCAAGTGATCCGCCCTCCTTGGCCTCCCAAAGTGCTGGAATTACAGATGTGATCCACCACGCCAGGCCCTTCCTAGCACTTTAGAGAGGGAATATGAATGAATGTGAGCGCCAGCACTGCCCAGTGGAAATAGGCTGCAAGCCGTGTATGCAAATTAACATTTTCTAGTAGCCACATTAAATAAAAAGAAACAGATGAAATTAACTTTAATAATATGCTATTTCACCTAATATATCCAAATAGTATCAACATGTAAAAAAATATTAGCAAGATATTTTAATTCTTTGGCTACGTCTTTGAAATCCAATATATACTTTAAAGCAGATCTCAATTCAGATACTAAATTTTCAGCACAGATACTTGATCTGTATTGAGATTTCACAAAAATTTACAGTTGAAAATATAGAGTCGAAGTTCTTCTAAACATTCCCGAACGTTTTCCCACAACTAAAACGAGTGTTGTTTCACAACTTAAATCAATGAAAATCAAATCAAATGAAAAATTCAGTTCCTCACTTGCACTAACCACATTCCAAGCACTTGGTGGCCACCTGTGGCCGGCAACCACTGCATTGGTGAGTGCAGGTCTGGACCCTGTGATGGGGAGGGCTCTCCCCAGCCTTGGGCAGATGCCAGCCTCCCACCAGAGCTCCTGTGACTCGGCTTGGCTTCAGGTATCCCAGGGGCTGGCTCCCCTGAGTACTCTCACTCAGACCTGTCAGCTAATGCCCAGTTTCCCTCTCTGCCAGGGCCCTTTCTTGGACTCTCTGCTTGGCCTGCCCTCAGCTTTGCCCCAGCGTTGGCCTTCGGATCTCCCAAGCTCCATAGGTCTTGAGCTAGCCCATCCTCACCCTGCTGTGAGTCCCAGCCCCACAGCCCTGGCCTCGGTGTGGTTCCGGGACCCTGCGTTGTCTGGATGAGGTAGTTGGGTGATGCTGTGTCCTCTGCTATCCAAAAACCTGGAGTTGGCAATCTTGGGGTGCATTTGGTGATGAGCCATTTCCCGTTGTTGTTTTGGGAGAAGGCCCTTGCCATGTTCATGCTCCCACAAGGCACTA
Source organism: Cacajao melanocephalus (assembly GCA_963573385.1). Lineage (NCBI taxonomy): Eukaryota > Metazoa > Chordata > Mammalia > Primates > Pitheciidae > Cacajao > Cacajao melanocephalus. The sequence continues at coordinate 148,434 of CAUYLG010021032.1, read as the reverse complement.
CCAAGACTGCACTAACACATCACCATGGGTAGCCTCTGCTTTCCACTTGGAGAAGCCCTTCTGGCCTGCTGCTCCCTCGCCTTTCCTGGCGCCTGCAATGTGTTTGCCCTGACCTTTGGTTCTCTTTCATCTGGCCTCCACGTTGGTGTGGTATTTGGGGGGCTGTGCTCAGTCCCGACCCCTTCACCCCTTTAAACCATCAGATCCCCAGCAAGACATCACTAGGCGATCACATGTTCTTTCTCCCTGAGCCCCAGGCTGTGCCTCCCTGGATCCCTGGGATAATGCCCTAGGCCTCCCACACTCCTCGCATCTCCCTATCCAGTGAGAACTTCCACAGAGAGGGCAAAGAATGACTCCAAGCAAATAATCAGGTCGCAGATGTGTGAGGCGTCAGAAGCACACCCCCCTGGAACGGACCGCTAACCTGGCAACTTTGGAAGGCAACATGGTTTGTCTCAGTGGGCTGTGGTAGCCCAAGGCCAGCTTCTCTTGACATGAAATTCCTTGACATATCAGGAGCACTCCCCTACAGTTTGCTTAAAGAAGCTAAACGCAGAGCTGCTGTGAGAAGATGAAGGGATGAAAATCTGAACTTTGACAAGCAACGTCTCACAGGGCATGGCTGCCAGGGGTTTGGAATTGTGTGTGTGTGACTTAAACCACAGGAAAAAAGTGCCTGCAGCTTGCCGAGGACACCTGACGCCATATCACACCAGTCACCTGGGCACTGGGGGAGCCACTGAACCTCAGAGGACACACCTCATATGAGCCGGGCAGAGCCATCTGCCTCCTGAGGGCAGCCCCCTTCATCCACCGCCTGCAGGAAAAACAGCTGCACGGTGCCCTCCTGCCCCACAGTGGCTGCCCCCCCATGAGTGCCTGCTCTGTGTCTCAGGGAAGGCTCTGGAAGGCTTCAGCCACCAGGGGGTCTGCTTGAACAGAGGAGAAGCTATGGCAGGGGAGCAGGGATTCCAAGTTCTTGCATTGCCAGAAAACATCATTTCCAGAGTCCCAACTATACCAGAAGAGAACACCACGAACCAGGCAAGGAGACAAAGGCAGGCTTGATCAGGTACCACCGTTCGGAGGAATTCTCCGTCCCACACAAAACTCTCCCTCCAGACAGTGTCCTTCCCAGCCTGCCCCACTCCCCTATTTCAACAAGGCCCCCATTATCTTTTCCCTTTTACATCCGTTAGGGCACCAGCACCCTCCACAAACCTCACATCACACACTACCCCCCAACATATACATCATACACACACACACACACACACATTACATACACACAAACCCCACACAACACACACACACATACACAAACCCCACACATCACACACACACTGCATACATACAAACCCCACATCACATACACCACACACACGTGCACGAACCCCACACATCACACACACACTGCACACACACAAACCCCACATCACATACACCACGCACATGTACACGAACCCCACACATCACACACACACTGCATACACACAAACCCTACATCATACACACCACACACACATACACAAGCCCCACACATCACACACACACTACATACACACAAACCCCACACATCATATACACACCACACACATCACACACACCCTATCCACCCCACACATAACATATAACACATACATATAAACCCCATGTATCACACACACTACATACATACAAACCCCACACATCACACACACACTACATACACACAAACTCCACATCACACACACCACACACACAAACTCCACACATCATATCCATATCACACATACCACACACATCCCACACCCCAGACACAACATATAACACACATACATACAAACCCCTTGCATCACACACACACACACTACATACACACAAACTCCACATCACACATACCACACACACACATATATAAACCTCACACATCTCACACACACACAAATGCCACACACATACCACATACACACACATACACAAACCCAACACATCATACACACCGGACATACCACACATACACATATCACACACAACACGCAATACACCACACACACTTAAACCCCTTATATCACACACACATCACACATGCCACACATACCCATACAACACAGCACACACACACTACATGTACACATACCACAAACACCACATACCACATATAACACACCCAACACACATCAATCCCACATTATAAGGAAATGAAGTGTTCCAAGACACAGAACATTTGCCAAAGAACTGACACTTACCTCTTTAAGAACCAACACCTTCATACACACACATATCCCGGGAGGGAAAAGTATCTTAAAAAAAGAAAAAAGAACCAACACTAACAACTAAATTTGACCATCTTGCTGGAAAATGTTCCGAAATGAATGACACAGTTCCCTGACTTACCAAGCCTGTGCACTGAGTGTAATTTATCACTTCCTGATGATTCAGGGACGCATTTCTGCGCCTATCTTTACCACAGCCTGCAAGGCCTAACCGTCTGGCCTCTGCTGTGGGCACTTTTCCTCCTGCTGAGGCTGCCCCTCCAAGCACACACCCTCTGGGGATGGTGCCCCGGCCTAGGCTGTCTGGAACACTGTCTCCTGAGATGTCTGCATAGCTCACTCTCTCTTTCCATGCCAATGCCATCTCCAATGCTGTCTTACCAGAGGCCTTCCCTGGCCATCCTTTTCCCATCTTTCTGCCTCCTCATGCTTCTGTATTTTCATAGTCGTTGCCACCCCCTAATATATCTTTCTCTGTTTATTTTCTGCCTCTCACCACTAGAATATGAGCCCCTTGAGAGCTTGGATTTTACCTGGTTTGTTATTTCCAGGCCTGTAACAGTCCTGGCACATAGTACATGCTCAGTAAGTAATTACCAAGAGAATGAATAGATGCTGCCTTCAGCATTCTGATCCTGTGTGTATGTGGAGACAGGAGGGGTCACTCCTACCTCATAGGACCCTTCCTGAGTCATTTCTCAGTGTGTCAGAGTTCCTAGCAATTCCCTCATCTTGCTTCATCTAATCCACTATATTTGTAACCTAGGAAAACTGAAGGTTGCCAGGAGATGACCAACCCCTTGACCTACTAAAACCAATTTTTATAAACAATGTCAGTTTCCAGACTGTGGTCTTCCGAGTAAAGTCCACGGGTATTGTGACCATTCTTGCTCTGCAAAGGGGTCTCTGTAGCTTCCTTCTGGTCTTCCTAGATTGTTAAGATGTCTGAAGTCCACCTATAGACAATTCTGCATACATGCGTGTGTGCATTCTCAGGCACACTCACAAATATCTTAGGCTTTTAGTACAGCAGGAAGGGAACTGCATAGCTCCATCAGACAGCGTTTCAAGAGAAGAGAAAGGGGAAGGAGGAGGGCCGGCTTGTTCCTTATGATAATTTAAAGGTTTCAGCCATTCTTAACACACGTGGTCTAGGTCTCTGTACACCTCACCCTCTGGTCTTATTCTCCTAAATTCAAGAACTATCAGGCCCTAAGCCCAGGCTGAAGGCCACCTCACTTTTGCAGGAGAAGTTCAACAAAGTCCAAGATGATTTCAGCTGACAGGGACCTCCAAGATCCAACAGTTCAACCCTCACCTAACAGATGAGGAAACTAAGGTCCAGAGAGTGGTAGTGACTCACCTAAGGAAACACAGTCCCTTGAGGTCAGGGCTGAGCCTAGAAGTGGGATCACTTGGACTTCATCCCCATCCTCTCTCCATTCCCTCTCTCCATCCCCTGCTGACAGCCAGCGTCTGTTTCCATCCTGGGCCACTCCATTCCGCCTGGCCCACCTAGGGGCCAGGAAAACCCTGCAACAGCACAATTCACATTAAGGCATGTCACCCACCTCTGAACTCTGAGACAATGCTGTCCCTGCTCTACACAGAGCCACACCTCACTTTATGAAATAGCAAGAAAGAGGAGCTGGTGCTCTTCCAAGAAATGCAAAGTTGTTCCTAATGGGTCTGGGAAAGTGGAAAGGCTCTACCTGGGCAGACTTGCCTCAATGCCTCCTCAAATGTTGCCCGAGCCTTATCTTGTCTACATAGTATGATGGACAAGCTTCTCCCAGTCACCCCCTCTTTCCCAAAGTACGTCTGGCCTGCCATTCCTATCTAGTCTGAAATGTTCACCAAAGTCCCCTGGGTGATCATGCTGTCTCTAGCCAGATGTAGTTCAAGGGTGCAGCTGAAGTTTAGGGGTGTAGAGAGACAGGCAGGCCAGGGCCGTGGCTTCTCCATAGCACACAGCTCAGGGGCACTGCCAGCCAGCACCGCCCCAGGCGGGAACAGTCACGGCTCTGGGAGACAGGACAGGTAACCTGGAAATCACACCTGGGTTGGATTGGGAAAACAGAAGAAGGGGAATATGGGAAGGTCAGACTCAAGGCACCTCCACCAGGCAGAAACACCCATGCAGGCCTCAGTCCTGGGAGAGGAAAGACCCTAAAGACCAGCACCTCTGACTTTGCGCTTTGCCTCTGACCAGCCTTGGCTTCCTCTCTCTGTCCTTGCTTGGCAGCTCCAAAGGAACAGGGCGGGGAGGAGCACAGCAGCAGTTATGGATTGCTGGTCATTATCCCCTCCTGGGCTGGCCTCAGTGCATGGGGCCTGCCTACTTCCCAGGGTGCAGGGCTCTCACAGTGCAATAATTGGGCCCTATTTCATGACAGTCTTTTTTTCTCCCTTTCCCGCTGCTATTGGGAGCACTTATGGGTCAACGGGGAGTGTGGAGAGAAACCCTGGCTGGCCTTTGGACTGCTCCAATACTGGATGGTTCTGTGAGAATGTTTTCCTTCTGCTGCAAAGAAATTTCTCCCCCTGCAACTTTCACCTACTGGCCCCAGTTCTATTCCTTGGAACCCTACAGAATAATTCAAATAAGTCTCTTGCCTTTTCTGAAAGTTGGCTCAATGCTAAGTTTTGATGGGGATTCAGAAGCGTGAGATGTGGTTAAGAAGGTTATACTTTGATTTTGGAGTTACAAGTGATCTTAACCAGTAATCAAATACGTTTTAAAAATGATTATCCTTATTGGTTTTATATTGTCATGCCAATGGATGCTTATTACAGAAAATGTTGGGGGAAAACCCAAAGGATGGAAGGAGAGATTGCCCATAATCCTACCTCCGTAATGCTAACATTTTGTTCTGTATGGTTTTTGCATTTGTTCCCCCAACAAATGTTTGTGGAGTGAATACAAAGCAAGGTGCTGATTTGGGTGCCCTGGAAAAGATGTACTGATACACCAGAGTTGGATCTTGCCTAGAAGATGCTCCAGGGGAAGGAAGACATGAACTTGGGCTTTGCAGTCAGAAACACCTAGCGTCAAGTGGACTTGCTAGTTGTCAGAGAAAGAGTAAGCCTGTTTGCTCATATGAGAACCTAACAATGGTACCTATCTCATTAGATTGTTGAGGGGATTCAGACGGGTAAGCTTATAAAACACACCGCATCCAGGTCTCCAGTGAATGTCATTGCCATCAACATAACAGAGTATACAATGATTATAGAGGCCGGACAGGTACGGATCAAAGACCACAAGCTTTCAGAGGAGAGAGACTAAACCACTTGCCACCATTTTCAGAGTGAGCTACACACAGTCGGTGACTGTCCCAGGCAAGCACACTGGCTAACTGGACTGAACTTACTGCCCGAGTGCAATCAGCAGTTGACTCATGTCTGAAAGCTCGGCTCCTCTGCTCCTTTCCATGTCTGTTTAGCCTACTGTATCTTTGCCCTGCTGTTCATAGGGAAGGTGCTTAAGGTCTCCTCAAGAAGAAGAGAGGGTATAAATCTTCAGTCTTGTACCTGTAATGATGGCTTGGCTGTAGGCTCCCCTCTGACCTCAGGGAAGCTTCCTCCATTACAGTGAGACAGTCCCGTGGGCATCTCTGCCTGGCCCTGGTCTACAGTGGACCCCTACCTCTATCTTAAATGGCATTTCCAGACCCAAGGGTTTCCTCTGCCTGCAGAAAGGACAAACACAGCCACCAGGGAAGAAAGCCATGCTCCCAAAGCTCTCAGAGTAGCTGGGGGGTGAGGGGAATTGCTGTTACAGCACAGAAATAAAAGATCTGCAGAAGAATGAGCAGCATCCTAAAACTAGTCCTGTGCCCTTGGACCTCTGGCCTTCCAGGAAGGTGACTCTCAGGCTGCCAGCTCACCTCCCCACCCCTAGTCTTGGTTGCCTCTGGGCTGACTCCATGTCCCCGAGGTAGGTCTCAAAATGGCCCAGGAATGGACCCCATTGACAGGAAATCAGGCCCTTTATATCTGAATATTTTTGGCCAGGCAAGGTGGCTCACATCTGTAATCCCAGCACTTTGGGGAGGATTTGTCCCCAAATCCTCCAAGGTGGGAGGATCCCCTTAAGTTCAGGAGTTCGAGACCACCCTGGGCAGCATGGCAAGACCCTATCTCTGCAAAAAAATATAAAAATTAGCCAGGTGCGGTGGTGCACACTTGTAGTCCTAGCTACTCAGGAGGCTGAGGCAGGGGAATCGCTTGAGCCCAAGAGGTGAAGGTTGCAGTGAATCATGATTGTGCCACTGAACTCCAGCCTGGGTGACAGCTTGTGTCCAGAAAAAAAAAAAAAAGAAAGAAAGAAAAAGAAAAGAAAAGAAAAGAAAAAAAATCCAAACATTTTGGCAAAGGGAATTGTGGGTGTTTGTGCTTCTTCCTCCTCGCTTGCTTTCTCGAGTGTGGTACCTAAACCAATTAAACACAAAATCACTTTCTGTTATTATATTTAGGCAAATCATATTCCCACAGTTCCAAAATACACACATTATAAATAAAATATAAATTCCCCTAGATCTTATTAAAGCATCTGCTGTCTGAGAACACTACCAGAAAAGCCATCATTTGTATCCCCTTCTGCTAGGTAAGTGGGGCTTCCTGCAAGGCCTCAAGGGTTCCTGCGGGACCTTCCCCTGACAGGAGCATGTCCCTGGGCAGAAGCTTCATAACACTCTTTGCGAGAACTCCCTTGAAGCCACGTACTTACTCCTAGAAACAGAGCTGTCGCTTGCTTATCTCAGGTTCAACAAACCTTGCAAATCTTTGAACTCAACTTCAGCCCACAAAATAACAGAGGTCCAGAGATGTTAAGTATTTTGTCCATAGCCATTCAGCGGTATCCCAATTTCAGGCTAAGAAACTCTGGTTTAGGAAAACTCTTGCCTAAATCTTTCACAGTTCTAAATAGGAGACTGTTGACACAAATGAGTACACCTATACTGAAAATACCCATAATGAGTAGTCTTTTTAAAAAATGTAAAGTGAAATTCCATGTAACACCTTAGCCTCCCACCCATGCCTGTTAGCGAACTGGCATATGGAAAACCTGAGTCCCAAACCAAAACAACCACAAATATTCTCCCCAGCTGTGAGGAGTGAAGATTCAAGGCCGGCCATGGCTGCCCTGCCTCCCAGTTTGGCTACTGTCATGTGCCAGCATGCATCTGTGTAGATTCAAGGGGATGTCCCCAAATCTACTGCCTTGCCCGTCAAGTACAGCACGGAAAAATCACAAACCTTGCTGCACCGTAAGCAGCCATATAGGGATGGAATCAGTATCCCCCTTTAGCTTTACAGATTCCATAACCAAATTGTTCACATCAAAATTGGTGACACATGGGCTGACAGTAGGACAGAATATTAAAAATCAGGACCTCCTCGAGAAATCTGGCCACATGGTTGCCATGCCGACACCTTATAATGCCAAACAAGCATCTCCAAGGTCCAGAAGCAACTTGGCTGGCTTCAAATAGCCCAGACATTGTGAAAGCAGAGCTGCCTCCAGGTCCAGGCACTTCTGCAGACCCTCCCTTTCCCAGCTCAGCTCGATGATTCCCCAGGGGAGTGATGATGACGCCTGTCTGAATTTGCCAGCCTCTGACAGCAGGGCTAGCCACATCATTCTCTAGGAATCTGAAAATCCACATGCAGTGTCCTGGCCCAACTAGACAGAAAAATGTTTCTGAATAAGTGGTTACCACAAATTGCAGGGAAAAAGTAAATCCTCAGCTGCACCTGCCCCTTTTAAGTGGAACAAAGGGTTTAATGTCTGCAGAAGCTTGAACATGCATCCCCCTACCTCCTTACTTAGAGCCAGGTTACAATTGGGAATAAAATATTAAGGTGATATGAATATAATAGAATAATATTAAAGGGATGTGAAGCATTGACTGCTCCCAGAAATGAGTGAGATTCTTATTTCACTCCTCTAAGAAGTCTTGCTATGCACTTTGGGAGGCCAAGGTGGGCAGATCACATGAATCCAGGAGTTGGAGACCAGCCTGGGCAACAGCGAAACCCCGTCTCTACTAAAGATACAAAAATTTGCTGGGAGTGATGACGTATGCCTGTAGTCCCAGCTGCTCGAGAGGTTGAGGCATGAGAATCGCTTGAACCAGGCAGGTGGAGGTTGCAGTGAGCTGAGATCATGCCACCTTACTCCAGCATGGGAGACAGAGTGAGACTCCATCTCAAAAAAACAAAAAAGTCTTGCTGTGTGCATCAGTGTGGGGCTGCAAGGAGCTTCCGGCACAGTTCCTGTATGCATCACTTACATTCAGCTGCAAATCACATGGAAGTGAAGTAATTGGAAGAGAGAACTACAATGATACAATGCAAGGCAGTGTCAAATGTGGTGCGTGACTGGGGGCCAGTGCTGGTGGAACAGGCATGAGGGCTAAAGCTCAAGAATAAAGAGGGAGCTGGCTGTGCCCCTAAGTGGCCACAGAAGGCTTTCCCACTCCCGGGGACTTCCATCCTCCCTTTCTTCCTGCACCTTCACTTCCCAGCTCCCAGGTATCTCCCTGATACTCCTTCATACTGTAAGCTGAGCTTCCCGCTGTGAGTCCTTTTCTTACCTGCAGCAAGTCAAACCCTGTGGGAATAAGCAGGGACAAGAGGACGTTTACTGGTGACTCTCATGACCTCCGATTCCCACCCCTCAAAATGAGTGCTGAATCCTTCCAGCACGGTCCCCTACTCCATTCTGGGACTCTTGAGAAATGTGAGCGGCCCTCCCAGTGGATCTTGCAGGACTCTGCAAGGAGCAGGAGAGAGGTGCATGGGCCAGGTTCCGGGTTCAGGCTTCAGGTTCCGGGTTCCAAAGCAGCAGTCCCCTCAGCTCTCTCCCTCCTCTCCTCCCTGCCCGGCCTCTTTCTCGTCCCCTTCCAACTCAGACCCTCCTGCCATCGTCTCACTGGAAAGAGGGACAGAGCATCTGGCCAGCCTGCCTTGCCTGAGACCAGGGCTGTTCCTCCCACAGAGTATGAATTGGCAGCTTGGGTTCCTGGGGAGGAAGCTCCCTGGGGTCTGGAGGCCACTACTGGTTTTGACAGTTCCAGCTCCAACCTGTCCCTCTGCTCAGATCATAACACTCTGGGGTCTCAGCACAGGAGGCTTTTCCTCATCAGCTTTCTGTCCAAAAGGCGACAAGTGCTTTGGTAACTGTCCTGGGAGAACTGCGCAGAAGGGAACACCGCACCTAATCAGGCTTGCCCTCAGAGAGTTCGCCCAGACAGGGATCTAGGACAAAACCCAGAACCCCACTCCACCAAGTCTGCTCAGGCAAAGCTGAAATAATGGTTCCTTTACAGGGGACTGGGAATCTGGGGCGGGATGGGAATATGAGGGGATGCTCTCCAATGAACTTCTCGATATTCCCGGGTTCAGCTCTGCTTCTGGACGCGTTTCTCAGATTCGTCTCCACACAAGCCTCAGCCCTCCGGACCTTGCACCTCCCCGCGGAGCTCCTCACCCCTCCTTCCTCAAGCCCAGATCTTTCCTTGTCAGAATCGCCACGCTCCCTCATTCCCTTCCCCCCGCCCCACTCGGCTCTCCTCTTCCTGGTCCTCATCCGGCTAGGCTGCCCCGCCCTGGTAGGTCCCGAGGGTCGCCCGAGGCTCCGGACCACCAACCGCCCAGTCTGGAAGAACGCGCCTGCCCGAGCGCGCTCTCGGCGGGTGCCAAAGCCTCCCGCCTCAACAGGTGCTCCTGCCTGGTCACACACAGCTCAGTCACCTGGGACTCGGACAGAGACGGCAGCAGGATCGCCCCCTGCAGGGCGGCTGCGGCTCCGCACTCCCCCGCCCGGGTCCCCAGGGCGCCAAGGGCCCCCGCAGCCCCGCCGCCGCCCCCGCTGTGCCACACCGCCTTTGTTTCTCCGCCCTCTTAGATGTCGCGAGGCTGACTTCACGCAAGGGTATCGCCAAGCCCGGGCGCCGACACTGCCTGCCCACCCGTGGTAGCGGACCCTAATGTTGGGAGTGAGGGACTGGTACAGGACGAGACGTCTCACCAACCCAGAGAACTCTGGGGGAGCTGGGTGTCCGCGCCAAAGAAGCAGGTTCAAGTTGACCAGGGCTCAGAAGGGGGCGCGAAGCCAGGCGCAGCGCCTAGAGAGCCTTCCTTACCCACGCCCCCCACCCGATGTCCTTTGCCCCCAGAAGGAAGAGGGGCTGCGCACTGCCACCTACACGCTCGGCTGCGAGTGGCTGCCACCGCCCGCTCGCCGCGCGCTGGGTCCGGCCGCCTTCCGGGGCACACAAGGCTCCTGCAGCCCCCCGGCCCCCGGCCCGGGCAGCGCAGAGCCGGGAGAGCCGCCACGTTCCCAGCCGCGCGCGCACGCCAGGCCCACCAAACTTGCAGCACTTACTCCCAGCCCCCACCCGCTGTCACCCTCCCTTAGTCGGTGCGCCCCGGCCCTGCCGCCAGGCAGAGGTTGCCATAACAACGGGCAGGAATGCTTCAACATATACAAAGCCGGCCCGGCGCAGCGGGTACTCAGCCCCTGGCCGGGCCCCGAGCCCTCGGCCGCCGCGCAGGGGCTGGACGCGCGCAGCTGCTCCCTAGCCGGCAGCCAGGCGCTCGGGGCGTACTCACAATGAGCGGGATGGTGCGGTCCTCGCGGAGCTGCTCCGGCCTCCCGCCGGCCCTCTGCGCGCCCCGGCCGCCGGAGGATGCTGCGTGGGCTCGGTTGTCCTGCCATAAGTAGTAGAAAGTGCCCAGGATCCAGGCTACGGTCAGGATGGCGATGGCATTGGCGCGGATCTTCCTCATGGTGGACAGACCGGCGTCCCGGATGGGGGCCGGGGCCGGCGTGCTCTCGGGGCCGGGGCGGGGGCGCTCGCAGCCCCAGCTGTTTGTTTTCGCTCGCGCCTAGCTGCTCAGTCCTGCAGAGCAGAAAAAGGAGAGAGATTGGCGGGGGGGGGGGGGAGCGGGGGGTGTTAGAGAGAGACGGAGCGCAAAGCGATCCTCACGGTCCTAATGCCCTTCAGCCCCGAGCGCGCGCGTCCCCCGGGCGCCCATTCATTCGCGCGCAGGGCCAGTCCCGCGCTCCAGTCACTGCCGGCCGACCCACCCGGCCACTACGCACTGGAAGAGAAGCGCGCCGGGTGGGAAGCGGCGCGGGCCTTCCTCCCGCGCCCGGGAACCTGGCGAGACAGACGCCCGCGGAAGAATGGCGACTAGCCAGAGCTAGCCTCGGCTCCCACCGCTAGGCGACCGAACGCCCGGCAGCTGCCCCCGCGCGGCCCTGGTCGGTCCCGCCTACCCACTCCCCCAGACCGAGCGGCCCTGAGTCACCGGCTGGAGACGCGCGACCCTCGACCTGGGCCCGAGCCGCGGAGCTGCAGTTCCGGGCTGCGCTCTGGCGCGGGATTCAAGGTGTGTTTGGCGAGTCCTTGGGTAGGGGCGGCTGGGTGGGGGAGAGTCCTGAGTTTGTACTGGAATCTGCAGCCAAGATTAGCCCAGACAAGGCCCGCCCAGAGGAGGGATTAGAAGCTGGTGCACTTGACATTCGAAGAGAGCGAAGGGGAAACGATGCTGCCTCACACCCAGTGCTAGGAGAGTGGGGGTACAGCCATTCCACATTTTTCACTGGCCTGGGGCTCCCAGATGTCACGATGCTTCCCTCCATCCCACCTCATTGACCCCTGGAAAACCCCGAAATATCATCGTCAGCATTATTTCATCGGAAAGAAGGGAAGCCAGAGAGCCCGGATGATTCTCCCGAGGCCACACAGCTAATTAGTGGGCAGAGCCCAGTCTACAAGCCGTCTCTCCATCTGACACCTTTTGACGAAGTGCAAAACGCAGTGGTGAGAGGACACAGAGATTGAGATTCCGCCCCAGCCCTAGAGGCACTGAGAATCAGGCACGAACTACTCTCACTCCAGGTGGAAGGCAGGTGGTTAGATAAGTTTTAGGGGACCAGCACAGCGTCGGGCACAGAGCGCTCAATGACGAGATGTGTAACAACAAAGCGGGTATCCAACAGAGGAAGAAATAATTTACTGTAAGGTGGTCTTTGGGAAAGTTCTCAGAGAGGGTGGACGAATCACTTAAGAAGCAAGGAAGGGGGAGGTGAGGGCAGGGGAGGGACTGCAGGAATAGGCCTTGCAAAAATCCAGAGGATGGAAGTGCTTGATGTGTTCAAGGGAGAGAGCTGTCTGGCCTTGCAGGGGGCCTAGGATTTGATGGGAGTTGACGTTGGCCAGCCTGGGTAAGTCTGGACTCAGGAGGTCCCTGAACGCCAGAGGCAGAGCTGGTGAGGAGTCTGCTTCCTGCTGGCACTGCTGGACACCATGGCTCCTCCAAAGACCCACATAGGGTCCAGCCTCCAAATGAAGCCACCTGGGAAATCAGGCAAACTGAGGTCACAGCATCATGCCCCTAACAAGCGTCCCATGAGCACCACCCTGAGAGATAGAAGTAAAATCAGTTGGTGTTTCTCCATTTCTCCAGCACTCGAGACTGAACCGCACGCATAATCAATACATTTCTGTTGAAGTGAAGAAACCCCTAGGTGGGTTTTTGCTGCAGAAAACCCAAGGTTATCACTGTAACTTCGATACCCTCACTCAGAAGCCTATCATGAGGACACTTAGACTAGTCCAAAAGTAACCCAAGCAGGAATGGGACCTAGAAAGAAGAGAATGCACAAAAGAGGGCCTCACAAAGGGTCTACCCAAGTAGCAGAGAGTTTCAGGAACAAGGTGTGGCAGGGGCAGGGGCGTAGAGATGCCAGATGCTCTCCCAGGTCTCTCTCGCCTGGGGAGATTAATGCACTAGGGGCCAGGGCTTGTTTACATAGATGGAGAAAACCACTGTGAAGCCACCGTCTGGTTTCCACAGGAATCATGGGGCAGATCCAGTGGTCATGCCATCTGTAGGAGGCCAGGAAAGACCTTGCTACTTGGGAATCAGGCTCCACAGGCCTCTCAGGTCAACCAAGAAAATGTAAGGGAGCTCCCCTCCTGGTGCTCCCATTTTCATGCATCTCTCAGGTGAGCCCAGTGAAAGACTTAGGGAGTAGCCGTGTTGTCATAGGCTGCTCCCCTCATCCCAGCCTGATCTGTGCATATCTAGTTGCCTTTGGATGTGGGATCTGGAGACATCACATCACCTCCTGGTGAAAGGCTCCAAACTCACCCCTCATCGCAGGGATGAAGCTGGACCATGCTGACTGAACCCAGGCTGGTGGGGCTTCTGGTGACTCCAAAAGGAAGGCTCCATTGGGGGGAAGGAGGGAGGGTGGGATGGGCTGGAATGTGGCAGGGTTTCTAACATCTCACCAGTTACTGCCCAGGGCTCAGTGGTGAGGATGCTATCTGTCTCTCCCAAATGGTCACTCCTTGGTAGTTCTGTTCCCGAGAGAAGGCGTCCTTGGCCTCCACCACCGGAAGGACTGCACAGAAGTGGAGTGTAGCCTCTCTAGATGACTTCACCACAGCTCTTCCTTAGATGGGCACCTCCCTGGGGGATGATGGGGATGGGGTGGGGGTAATGACCATGCTCATTTGACTGACAGGAATTCCACATAGACAGAGGTGGAGTAACGTGCCTGAAGCCACAGGCACTCTGGCAGAGCCAGAGACTAAGAATCGCCACCTTGGCTACAGTCTATGGTCTTTGTTTCAGATTCTAATCCCAAGTGGGTGCAGAACTGGCCCTCCCCGGGATAGGTTTCAATGCTCAGAAATGACCATGAGTGTTGTTTCCTCTCTGGTGCTAGGAACGGATTCCAGCAGCACCACAGAATCACAGCAACACCTAAGGGAGTCACTGTTTCTTCACATACGCTGAACTTTGAAAACAGGAGTCATCATAATAGCTACAGTTTACTTAGTACCTACCAGGTGCCAGCCACTGTGCCGCCGCTTCGCATATACTCTCTCTAAAGCCCCTACAACCCTGAGCTAAGGATGATCATATCCCCAACTGCAGATGACAATGCTGAAGCTCAGAGGCCACTCAACTTGCCTGGAATCCTACAGCAAGTAAGTGGTGAAGCTCAGTTTAAGTCTTGTGCCATTTTCAACACTTGTGTCTGGGTACCAGTGCAGGGCTTTGGAGGCCACTGGGAAATCTGCAATGTGGTCAAAATTTCTGTATGCAGGAGCCTCACTTCCCCTGCCCTCAGTTCTCCGTTTTCTCCTCTATAAAAGGAGGGATACGAGATGTCCTGGGGGGGGGGTCCCACCAACTCTGCCACTTCGAACTTGTATTTCCTTCCTTTCAGCATTTCTCTTAGGCACAGTTCACATTGTTTTAAAGCTGTTAAAGCCAGCGCTCAGGGTAAGCTGGGCAAAGTGTCACATGCCCCTGGGACTCCCAGATCCCCCAGGGAGTGCTCTGCCTCCCGTGCCTTTGGTGTGGGGGTTGCGGAGGAGTGGATAACCGAGCGGGAAAGGGTATAGCTCAGTGTAAGGCCCTGGCTCTGGGGATGGACAACCTGAACTTGAATGCTGATCCTGTCACAAATTAAGAAAGTGGCTTGGGCAAACTCTTCACCTCAGTTTCCTCAGCTGCAAAATGGGGCACTGACAGCCTTTACCTCACAGCCTTATTGGGAAAGACAGGATAAAATACAGTCTTGTAAAATCCAGTGCCTAGTAAGCACCCCAGTACCCTGGGTGGTGGGCGGGCGGTGGGGGAGCTCTTTCCCGTAGGCTGTTGCTAGATGCTGGAGGTGAAAGGGGCCTCCTGAAAGGGATTGCTGACTATTGCTGCCAAGAACAGATCTGAGGAAAGCCTCTCCGGCCATGGCTAATGTCCAGCAGTCATAGACTGTCCTGGCTGTGGGTGAGTGTCTGCCTCTTCCAGAGCCTCTGCTGAGCAGCTGGAGGCAAGGCAGGGGAGAGGTACAGAGCAGGGCCCCAGCCTCCCATTCATTACCTTTGTTTAAGATGCTGGGCCAGCTCAGAAGCTCTTGCTCTGTCTGTAGCAGCAGGGCCCAGAAGGTAAGGAGGGGACCTGATTGGACACCCTCACTAGCCTATGTCTGCTCTAAGCAGGAAAGAAGGCAAGGATGGTGGAAAGAATGTGTGTTACCATGCAACAGGCAATGTGCTGATACACAATCTCAGAATACTCACAACGACCCTGTGAGGAAGACGCAATCATCCCTCTTCCACAGGGGAGGAGACTGATGCCCGTGGAGGTGCCAGCATCAAGTGGAGCATGCGCTGCCCACTGCCAGCTGAGAACACTCAATGCTCCAATTGTCTCTAAGGAAAAGATATTTATAAGGTGAGTTTCTATAAACCATTATAGATGAAGGAAAGGACTTAGCTCTTTGAAAGGAACTTGACGGTTTTCTTATTGTCAACCCTCCACCTCCCATTTGTCTGATAACCCTGTTTTATTACTTATTATTTTCTGCCACTGGAGTATAAGTTCTAAGAGGACTGAGGTTCTTGTATGTTTTGTTTACCACTGTTTCCCCGGTGCTTATAGTAGTGGCAAATAGTACATGCTTGTTAGTGTGTAGTATTTGGTTTTTTGTTTGTTTGTTTGAACCCCTTAGAATGCGATCCCATAGGTATTTGTTGATGGAAGGAAAGGAGAGAAAGAGGGAGGGAGGAAAAAAGACAGGGTAGCTCTATGAAACATGCACTTCTGTCTTAAGCCAACCACTTGAGAAATGGGTACAGGGCTAGAGCACAGACAAAGGGGGTGACTCGTCTAGGGTCAGGGCGGGCCAGTGCAGTGAGTCCCCTGCCAGTGCTTCCTTCCGCAGTCATGGAGCCAGGGCCGAACCCTCCTGCCCCAGGATGAGGGGGAGAGAAAGTCCTCTGTGGTCCCACCAGAAGTAGCAGAAGGAATGACTCCAATTCTGGTGGACAACTGCAAGAATCATAAACATTAATAGGGATCATGAAATAACCCAGGAGTTGCATTACGGAATAATAGAATTGCAGAGGCTGCAGGCTAATTAGAAATGTGTCAAATGATTTTTGTTAACAAGCAAGGAATTTGTACAAAGGAGAAATACGTAAATAAAACCACTCCTCAGCAGAACTGGTCCCAGAGGCAGAGCCCTTTCCAAGGGCTCTCTGACATTCCCATCTTCACTACCTTCTCCTGAGCCCCTTCCCCTTCTCCGTAGCCTCTGCAGAGCTGAGTGACCAAGGTCCTCAGACCAGACTAGATGGCCCAAGATGCCAGGTTAGTGCCCACCACATGCCTGTTTCTCTCTGGGATGGGAGCTCCTCAGAGCCGAGCCTGGCAGCCTCGTTTTGTGTATCATGAGTTTCTAGCAGTGTTGGGCATCTTGGCAGCACTCACTAAATATCTAGGCAGAGTAAATAAATGAATATTGAGGGTGGCAGCTGCTGCTACTCCCCATTCTGTCCCATGAAAATGCCAAATAGCCCACTCAGACTGTAAAGCCAGTGCCCGATTGCCCATTGGGGTGGAATTTCCAGTCTCTTCCTTACCTTTCCTTCTTGAACACCTACCATGCCAGGCACTTCTAGGTACTGGGGATGCAAAAATCAATAGAATCTGGTTATAGCCTCTGAAGAGTCCAGAATTGACAATGGGGAAATACACATAGATAATAACAAGATGAGTCCAGGTGTAATGGCTCATCCCTATAATCCCAGCACTTTGGCAGGCCAAGGCAGGAGGATTGCTTGAGGCCAGGAGTTTGAGACCAGCCTGGGCGACATAGTGATTCCTCATTTCCACTAAAAATTTAAAAATTATCTGGGCCTCATGGTGCTTGCCTGTAGTCTTAGATCTTCACGAGGCTGAGTGGAGAGGATAGCTTGAGCCTAGGAGTTTGAGGTTGCAGTGAGCTATGACCATGGCACTCCACTCCAGCCTGGGTGACAGAGCAAGACCCTGCCTCAAAAGAAAAAAAAATCACAAGATGATATAATAGAGCTCCACAGAAGCACAGATTAGGGCAGTTAACACTGAAGCAGGAAAGAAAGAGGGTAGAATTTGGTGGTAAGTTGGAGGTGGATGTGAGAGAAAAGATTTGAGAACAGCATGTAAATTTCTTGCTTAGGAGACTAGTGCTTTGGTGTAATGTAACCATTAACGGAAATGAGGGATACAGGAGGAGGAGCCAATTTGGGGAGGTGTGTTCAGTGAACTTGAGCACTCTGTGGTCAGTCCAGGAAGGCATCTGTAAATCCAGATCTGGAGCTCAGGGAGAATGGATGGCGCCAGTCAGGTAGAGATGAGAAAGCCAGAAACACAACTGGGGCTAATATGTTGCTGGGTGGCTGCCTATGTACCCAGCACCTAGGCACGGCAGAAAAGCCATGTCAGAGATGAGGGCTTCTGGATGCCTCGTGTGGTGATGGAAAGAAAACTGGCTTTTTTTTTTCCTGCCTCTGTCAAATGCCTTAATTCAAGTCCCTGGACTCAGGCTCTTGGGGAATACTCATTGCTTTATCAGAAACCTCATCTGGTACATATCAGGATGGACCCCTTGACCTAGGGTTTGAATAAAATTTGGCTCAATATCAAAAAGGTCAGGTGACAAGACCAAAGAGAATCTGGAGACAGATCCATAGTCCTGGCCCTGCATTTCCCTCAGTCTAATGGTGCTTATAATTGATATCTCTGTTTCCCTTGTGAAACTGGAAAGTGGAAATTAAAGCAACGTTCCTGGGATTGGTATATATTTTGAAGCTCTCAGCAAGGCTGAAAATACCCATCGATATATTTTGAAGTGTAATTTCTACTCCCTTACCAGTCAAAATAATTGAACGGGAAGAAAAAGCTGTTAATGCAGGAGGCATATAACATCAGATCCACATTGCCTGGAAATTTACCATTTCAAAGCAATTGAAGGCATTTACAGCCCAGGTTTATAGTCCTACGTGTCCCCTTCTCACTGAAGCCACCCTCTGAAGCCATCAAAAGGCCCATCAGTCTGGCTTGGAAGCTGAAATTGCTCACAGTGTCTGGAGCTGTTGCCAAAACAGGGAAGATTTTAAAATATCATCCTGCCATTTTATCAGCATGTAAATCGTGGGGAGTTTCCTCCTGGTAGGTGGTAGGAAACAGCTGGGGCTGCCTGTCAGGGCTCATGGAGCCAGTGGTGGCAGAGCTCCATGGTGGCATGGCCAGGCACATCCTTCCCACGCACAGCTTGTCTTCTTAGTTGTCTAGTCTAAGTTGACATTTCTCCCTTTTGCCCAACAAGAAAATACCTGCCCAGGGACAGTAAGCCAGGGGGGCTGCAGGTTTTTTGGCGGAGGGATGGTGCTATGCTGCTTCTCACAGCCTTTGTCTGGCCCCTGAATCTCAGCCTGGAGCCCGACAGGATAGACAGACAATAGCTTTGCCAGCAGTCATCTTCTGTCTTCTGCCAATATTTGTGTATGGGTGGGCGGGAGGGTGCATGTGTGCGCATGCTCTGTTTTCTATTGGAATTTGACTTCAGGCTTTTCCTGGAACTACTAATTTCTTTCCTCCTATTTGTGTCCACTGGAGGAAATTTCTAAATCCATGTTTGATCATTTGTCTTTCCTTCCACCTCTGAATCACTCATCTTTACAAAGACCATTACCTAAAGATGGAGCACTCAGTATGTTCTTGGGCAACTGGGACGATTGGGAGATGGGAAACCTTCCAATTTCTCCTTTTTTAGGTCTGCTGTAATCCAGAAGTTTCCAGATTCTTGATCAAATGGACTATTTTAAGTTGTTGGGATGTGTTTGTGTGTAAGATGTAGAGGGGAGAATCAAATGATAATAAAGAAAATTGTATCTTAATTGATTGCCCATCATTCTTGCTGAGGCAGGGGATGGTTTAAAACATTAAAACAAGAAAATAGGCCGGGCAGGGTGGCTCATGCCTGTAATCCCAGCACTTTGGGAGGCCAAGGCAGGTGGATCACGAAGTCAGGGAAACCTGAGTTTTAGAAATTACACTTCAAAATATATAGATGGATATCTTCAGCCTAGTGGGATATACTGGGCTGTAAACCAATCCCAGGAACATTGCTTTAATATCCACTTTAGTAGCTAATATGCTAACAACTAGCATGGCGACCCTGGAAAAGTCACTTATCTAGGACCTCTTTCGCATGTTTACAGGGAGGGCTTTGGAAAAAAAAAAGGTGGGTGGGTACAGTGGCTCACACCTGTAATCCCAGCACTTTGGAAAGCCAATGCGGGTAGATCACGAGGTCAAGAGATGGAGACCATCCTGGCCAACATGGTGATACCCTGTCTCTACTAAAAATACAAAAAAATTAGCCAGGCATGGTGGTGCACACTTGTAGTCCCAGCTACTCAGGAGGCTGAGACAGGAGAATCGCTTGAATCCGGCAGGCAGAGGTTACAGTGAGCTGAGATCATGCCACTGCACTTCAGCCTGGGCGACAGAGTGAGACTCAAAAAAAAACAGAGAGAAAGAGAGAAAGGAAGAAAAGAAGGAAGGAAAGAAGGAAGGAAGGAAGGAAGGAAGGAAGGAAGGCAGGCAGGAAGGCAGGCAGGAAGGAAAGCACGAAGGAAAGCAGGAAGGAAGGCAGGCAGGCATGCAGGCATGAACTTGGAATGTCCTTTCAAGTGCTAGCATTTTAGAATTCTATTTACTTGTTTTTTGTTTTTTGTTTTTTTTTTTGAGACGGAGTCTCACACTGTTGCCCAGGCTGGAGTGCAATGGCACAATCTTGGCTCACTGCAATCTCCGCCTCCTGGGTTCATGCAATTCTCCTGCCTCAGCCTCCTGAGTAGCTGGTATTTCAGATGTACACCACGACACCTGGCTTATTTTTTGTATTTTTAGTAGAGATAGGGTTTCACTATGTTGGCCAGACTGGTCTCGAACTCGTGACTTCGTGATCTACCTGCCTCAGCCTCCCAAAGTGCTGGGATTATAGGCATAAGCCACCCTGCTCAGCCTATTTTCTTGTTTTAATGTTTTAAACCATCCCCTGCCTCAGCAAGAATGATGGGCAATCAACTAGGATACAATTTTCTTTATTATCATTTGATTCTCCCCTCTACATCTTACACACAAACACATCCCAACAACTTAAAATAGTCCATTTGATCAAGAGTCTGGAAACTTCTGGATTACAGCAGACCTAAAAAAGGAGAAATTGGAAGAATGTAAAAGAAATTCGTACGTCCAGGGATGCCTCTGAGGAGGGGAATTTGAGGAGAACAGGAGTAGGAGAGAGACCTTCACTGTATATACTCTTTTGTGCCTTTCAGTTTTTTTTAACCTCTTTACCTAAAATTTTTTTCCAGCAAGAGAAAAGTTTTCCTTCCTCTTTCTTCTATCATAGGCCTCTCTGCAGCTCAGTGCCTAGAGGAAGAGGAGCCCAGTGACTGAGCTGGAGTCACACCCTGGAAGCTGCCTTCAGACCAGGCCCTTCCTAAGGCAAACGCCCCTCTCCACCGGGGCTGGCCAACAGCCCTGCTCCCCTGGCTGCCCCATGCGCCTGGAGGGGTTCTGTGGGTACACACCCGCTGCTGGCTACCCTTGCCACTGGCACGCATCTGAGCTGTCAAGCTGCGTAGAGACCCCATTCAGGATGCTCCAGTAAGGGGCTGGCCCTATAGCTCCAGCAACCAGATGGGCAACGAGGCCTAAGAATTCAGCAAAGGGGGAAGTGCATCCAGCCTTCAATTCTCCAGGTTGTGCCATCCCCTTTCAAAGGCAGACTGCCTTTGTTTGTTTTCTACTCCTAATATGACATGAGGACAGGCTCATAAAAAAGAATAAAAGGGAGAAAGATGAGTGGGAGACAGGGTCCTCACAGACCCCTTTGTTCCTGGCCTTACCCACAAAGTGCTTGCCTCCATGTGGCAGAGCTGGGCTGCTGCATCCCTGGTGGGGTCCTGCTGCCCTGGTCTCCCCAGTGCCAGCTCCTCATCAGCTTTCCCTCATGACATCCAGCCTCCACCTGACCTTCCTCTTCTGATTATAACCTTGAAGAGGTTTTGGCCCATCACTTGTGTGTCCTACTTCCCTATGCCCCTCCTTGGATTTCTCTGATCCCCTTATTACCTATTTGGCCTACTTATGGCACTGCCACACTGCCAAGAAACAGCTGTCATCACTGAGTTCTGCTTCCCATCTGCAGCTCTCATGGCCCAACAACCGAGATTGTTCCTCCATTCACATTCCCCACCCGCTACCTCTTTCCGGAATCAACATAGCCAATCTCCTCTTAGCAAGTAAAAATTATTAATGTCCTTCCTTTGTATAACCCCTTACTGGGAATCCAGAGATCATAATGCTTAGGTTTTGTAAGTGGTCTCCACAGATAGGGTGGGAAGAGGCCACATTGGTCCTCTGAAGTCCTAACTCTGCTAAAAGATACTCTTCTGAAAACGGCTCTGCACGCTGCCCATGCTCCATCTGGGGTGCCCTGGCTGTGCTGGAGCACTGACTGCTGACCTCACATTGTTGACACCAGCTGCACACAGGCCCAGGTGGGGTTGGGCTGTCCCCTAGCAGGCCACAGGAAGGTGGAGGCAAGAAGATAATCAAGAAGCCATGAAAGTCAGACAAGCAGCAGCAGATGGGGACGTGCACTGGGTGGAGTGGACAAATAGCATGAGGAAAATCAGCTTTGGGGGCAGAAAAGGCCAGGTGGAAAGTGTAATAAATACTAGAACCAGAAAAGCTTGAAGAGAGTTCATCCAGGGAGCAGCGGGAGGATGCCTAACATCACTGCAGTTAGGTCAGAGGGGAGGAGGGCCGGAGGGGCAGGGGGCGCATTCCAGGGGCTAGGGGCAAGAGAAATGGTACAACATAAGTCTCTCGGGAAGGGTCACTCACCTTCCAAGCTGTTCGACTCATTGGCTGTCACAAGCAGTCTATTTAAAACACACCAGGCATTTTGCCTCATTCTGTTTCCCTGCCCAGGAAAGGCTGGAGCCAAAGGCTGAGGGAAGGATTCCAGCATCAGGACCCTGCACAGACGACTTGGCTGAGACCACGAAAATCCCTGCTCCATCCTGAATGACCCCCCACGTCCATCCCCCACTCCCAACGAAGCTGCCGGGCCACTCAGCTCCTCGCATATTGGACACAATCCCTAAGGCAGCTTGTGGTATCCACTTCCACTGGGAAAGATTCGATGGCTTCCTTCGTCCTATCTTCAAACTTGTCAGAAAGCAGATGCTGCTCAAATCTAACAGCTGCTCTAAGGGCACACTCAAAGGGTGCTCCCTGACCAGTGGGAATATTCTTCCTGATAACTGAGAGGCCTTGGATGATAGGACTACGGCAAGACAAAGACGCGGGCATGAAAGGGCATCAAGGGTAAAATGGCCCTGGGGAAACCATATGGGACTTGGATTGGAAAGCACCAAGAGGCTCACTCCTTTCCCTGGATTGTATATCTTCATGAAGTTCTAATTTGGAGAACTGACGCCTTATCCACCTGCCACAGAGAAAGTATTAATAAAATATACGGCTAGGGTCTAGGAGAAGTGGCCCAGGACAGCCGTCTATGCAAATTTTGCTTCCTTCCTACTTGGAGGGTTGGGGACGAGAGGTCCTTCCTTCCTTGGCATGTAAGCACGTGAGTTGCATAAAACACTGTCCGAGAAGGCAGAATATAAGCCCTCTGTTCTGCATGAGATTCATATTCTTGAAAGACTTAGCATATAAATCAAATTTTACCTGCCAGAGAAGCTGGCTTTTCGAAATAAATTTGAAGTCAATCCTATGTTTATACAGAAGGATACCTTGTGAAGGTGAATAAGCATCCCAGTTCACATTTGCAAACTGGGAACTCTGAATGTCTGACTTGGAGGATGGGGCAGGGGGTTCTGTCTAGAGATTCATCTACGGTTGGCTTTTAGGTTGCAAATAAGCATTACTCTAAAAAACAAACAAAAGACTGAGTTTTTAAGAAACATTTTTAATGGAACATTTCAAATATAAATATATAAAGTAGAGGCTCCAATATAATAAACACACAGCTTCAGTGATTCTAAACCCATGGCCAATATGTGAGAAATGTGGACTTTTGAACCAGCTGACAGATAGAGAGGATAAACTTAATGTTACAGAACAGAAAGAATTAGTCCTACTGAGGCTGCAGTATCCAAAAGGTTTCTGCATAAACGCCCTAAACTAGAGCCTAAAGTATGACATGAAGGGGTGGAGAATATTCTTAGTTAGCAACCAAAGAAGAAACCTGGGAATTAAAACACAAAACAAAACCACACACACACCCAGTCACTCTGAAGGATGCAAATTAATAGTAACACTGGTTGCTTTCAAGGAGGGCAAAAGGACTGAAGCAATTTCCAGTCACCCCCTGTTTTTTTTGAAACAAAGTCTCACTCTGTCACCCAGGCTAGAGTGCAGTGGTGCAATTTTGCAACTTCGGCTAACTGCAACTTTTGCCTCCCAGGTTCAAGCAATTCTTATGCCTCCGCCTCCTGAGTAGCTGGAATTACAGGCGCCCACCACCATGCCTGGCTAATTTTTGTATTTTTAGTAGAGATGGGGTTTTACCATGTTAGCTAGGCTGGTCTCAAACTCTGGATCTCAGGTGATCCACTCACCTAGGCCTCCCAAAGTCCTGGGATGACAGGCGTGAGTCACCGCACCCAGCCTCATTATATGTTTTTTTTAAAAACTTCATACTACGTGTACATCTTATTTTTTTAAATTAACTTATTAATAACAAACATGAAGCTTTGCAATAACCAAATCCACTAGATGTGACAAAAGGGAAAACTGCCTGGACTTATATATAAGAGGGCTTATCCTCTGCCTTGTTGAACAGTGTTTTACACAACTCATGGGCTCACAAGCCAGGAAAGGAAGGACCTCTCATCCCCAAACCTCTTAAGTAGGAAGGAAACAAAATTTGCACAGATGGCTTTCCTTGGCCACTTCTCCTAGACGCTAGCCTTATATTCTATTAATACTTTCTCTGTGGCAGGTGGATCTTCAGCACATTTTGATCTAGATTTATGTTTTATAGTAATTATCTCAGCTAGATGAATGCACAACCTTCCAATCCCAAAATGTACATCATCAGAATAGGTGTTTCACATTATATTAAAAACCCCAGCCCCTGATGGTTATATGGATATACACATTTGTCAAAATTCATTGAGTTGTATTCTTAAGATTTGTGCACTTTATTGTATGTTAATTATACTGCACTTCAATAAAATATTGCTAAAAAAAATCCCAGTCCTTGTGTACAAATAAGCCAAAAAATCACCACTTAGAGGTTTGTTGGGTTGGTGGTTCAGAGAAAGCTGCTATTATGAGGAAACATTATGTGGACTTTTTGCAGAAACTTAACTCTTTGGAAATCACCACTACAGCATGTGCTTTTAGTTAAGCATTCCATGGCTGAAACACAACTCTATGCTGAAATGCTGAGAGGATGAGGCAAAATCTTGGCCAAGGTCAAGCTCTGCTGATGGTTTGAGAGGGGGATGACAGCCAAGAGCTCTGCACTTGTATAACATTTAAAAAAAAAAAACCAACCCCAAGTCATCTTCTGTTCCTTTTCTTAGCCAACTTTAGTCCTGCTCGTTGTGTCCAAGAACTCAGAGGAGCCATATGTGCAACAGCTCAGACTTACCAATCCTCCAGGGCCAAACATATATATCTTGATTAAAAAGAAACCAAGCCAGCTGACAGGGCTTTTAGTTGATTCCATGGGATATAAGAAGAAATTTCAGAATTTTAGATAAAGTTAGGGTCCATCAAGGAGATGGCAGAGAAACATCGTTGAGCTTCCTTTTTGGCTAGCTGTCCACTTTTTCTGAAATAAACAACAAAAGGACCCCAACTTGGTAAAAAGCAGGGACTCGTGTCTAGATCTAAGTGACTATTGTGAAAAGAGCTCCAAGATGGACACACTTGGTACAAATCTGTTACACAGTGAAAAGCCTATCCACGCTGGGACTGAAATTAGGCACAAAGATGGACTAGAAAGCATGTTTTTGGCCAGGCGTGGTGGCTCACGCCTGTAATCCCAGCACTTTGGGAGGCTGAAGTGGGAGGATCAACCGATATCAGGAGTTCAAGACCAACCTGGTCAACATGGTGAAACCCCATCTCTACTAAAAATACAAATATTAGCTGGGCATGGTGGTGGGCACCTATAATCCCAGAAACTCAGAAGGCTGAAGCAGGAGAATCTCTTGAACCCGAGAGGCAGAAGTTGTAGTGAGCCAAGATCGCACCATTGCACTCCAGCCTGGGCAACAAGAGTGAAACTCTGCCTCAAAAAAAAAAAAAAAAAAAAAAAAGTATATTTTCTTTCGGGTTATAGGGGATGGATATAGAGAGAGAAATGTCTTCAGCAGCTTATAAAATGCAGGCTTTACATTTTGCACATGTCTGTCTAGCTGATGTTCAGGCAAAGGCAAAGGCAAGCAAGACAAAGGCCAGGGCAAGTCAGGTTATACAAGACAGGCTCCAGAGACTCTCCGCAGTCTCCCCGAGTTCTTCACGCCTTAGGACTCACACATGGGTAAGAACCTGTTAACACTGTGGATGCCTCCAATATTCTTGGACTGTCACAACATCACACACAAAAAAAAGAAAGTATTTTTACTTATTGGTTTAGGTTTTTAAGTCTCCAATTCAATGCTCTATTACATACGTATATATACATACATACATATATAAATACATATATATATATATATATGTATGTATATCCTTAATTTTGTTACCCTTAAAATGAGAAACAGTCTTTCGTTCCTCAATATCCTCCCATCTACAACACCTGGCACACTTGCCTCATTTTCCTTTTACACTTATCTCCTATTAAATCCTACAGCACTGGCAATGTGGTTAAACATACAGATTTTCCTTCTCTCTTTCTGATTATATAGTGAAGTGGGTGATAGGGAAATGTGAGTTCCCTAGAGCCACACACAGACATCTCCGGGGAGACAGGTATTCTGACACCAGATGGAGAGAGCAGGCTTCTCACTAGTGAGTGAGGCCATGGTGTGCCATCCTGCTTCCCTCATTACCCTTCTTTCCACACAGTCTCCACTCCCAGCGCTGGGGGTGGGACAAGAGTGTGCAATAAAGCAGAAAGTACACAGTACTCAAGGGAAAGAGCCACATAAAAAAACAGTGGGGTGGATTGCAGAATGCTACAGCTGGGAGGGCCCTTATGGCACATCTAATTCAAACCTCTGCAGATACAGAAAGGAGCCCAGAAAAGTGATGTGTCCAAAGGCACACAGCTGGTGGCTGGAACCAGAACCTGAGTCAACAGCACACTTTTCTCTGATCCTCCAATACATGACAGAACTAAGTATAGGAAAGAGCAAAATTTAGAATTCAGTTCGTGAACAAACCCCAGCCCGCCCCACCCCCACTAAACAAATAAACATACCTCCTTTAAAATTATCCATGTTTCAGTCTCATTCCTTTTCAGCCCCCTGTAGCTTACTAAGCTCAAAATTCTGTTTCTTACCCAGGACTTACTAGATACTCTCGTGGCCTGAGTGGCCAGAATCTCAACTCTGCCCTGGCATGTTGCAGCCTGAGAAAGGAGATCTTTAGGAAGCAGAAGTAGGGGTCGGGCGTGGTGGCTCATGCCTGTAATTCTAGCACTCTGGGAGGCTGAGGTGGGTGGCTCACTTGTGGGCAGGAGTTCGAGACCAGCCTGACCAACATGGCAAAACTCCGTCTCTACTAAATATACCAAAATTAGCCAGGCATAGGGGCATGCGCCTGTAATCCCTGCTACTTGGGAGGCTGGAGCAGGAAAATCACTTAAATCCAGGAGGCAGAGGTTGCAGTGAGCCAGGATTGCACCACTGCCATTCCAGCCTGGGAGACATGAGCAAAACTCCCTCTCAAAAAAAAAAAAAAAAAAAAAAAAAGCAGCAGAAGTAGACTCGAAATAGCCATTTCAACTTAGGAATATTCTGAATCCACACATCATGCTTATAATAATGCTGCCTGTAAACGCATCAGCTTTTAAAGCTTATGCTGGGAGAAAGACAACAGGCTGCCCATCCAGCAAGAGAGAAAAATTCGAGAATAACAAATAAGGAGGCTAGAGGGAGGGAAAATGCTTCGAGTTCAGTCTGGAGGGTATGACATTATCTCCATTCAGTCACATCACAGAATGACCAGTTACCCAGTTTCCAGGGGCCTCCAACGAGAGTTGACCACAGAAAAAGCTGGTTAGAAAAAAATCAATGGTCTAATGTACTTCTCACCTTTCCAAATAACATGTTAGCATTTAAGCAAGGCCTTGGGTCCTCAAACAAAGGGAGTGACTAACGCATCTTCTAGCAGGCTGGTGGAATAGGTACTTTGGAACACACGGGCTGTGTGGCTGCACGTCATCCCTGCACCACTGCCTGATGCAAAACTGCTCCAGGACTGGAACAGTCAGAAGGTGCTGGGCTCTTGCACGAGGGGCATCTTGGTGAAGGCCTGAAATTATAGCTGAATTCCAAAACAAAAGTATTTGAAAGACTGGGCACAGTGGCTCATAACCATAAAACCAGTACTTTGGGAGGCTAAGGTGTGAGGACTGTTTGAGGCCAGGAGTTTGAGACCAGCCTGTGCAACAAAGCAAGGTGCTATCTCAACAAAAAAATTTTACAAATTAGGCCGGGCGTGGTGGCTCATGCCTGTAATCCCAGCACTTCGGGAGGTTAAGGAGGGTGGATTGCCTGAGGTCAGGATTTCGAGACCAGTCTGGTCAACATGGTGAAATCTTGTCTCTACTAAAAATACAAAAAAATTAGCCAGGTGTGGTGGTGTGAGCCTGTAATCCCAGTTACTCGGGAGGCTGAGGCAGGTGAATTGCTTGAACCAGGGAGGTGGAGGTTGCAGTGAGCTGAGATCGTGCCACTGCACTCCAGCCTAGGCGACAGAGTGAGACTCCATCTCTAAATAAACAAATAAATAAATAAATAAATAATTTAGCTGGGCATGGTGCTGCAAGCCTGTAGTCCCAGCTACTTGGGAAGCTGAGATGGGAGACTGCTTGAGCCCTGGAGGTAGAAGCAGCAGTAAGCCATGATTGCACCATTGTACTCCAGTCTGGAGTGAGATCCTGTCAAAAAAAAGTACTGGGGATATTATGTATTATTTTTATGTTATTCAGATCAATCATTAGTTAATCAAAACAAGAATCATTCTTATACCCGCTTTTAGTTTACCTCTTCCAACAAAAGCTGTCACTGTATTCCTGAAGGGATTAGGTACTCTCAAAAAATAACCATCTTATAATAACCATAAGAGACCAGGAAAAAAAAAGATTTAAAGTACATAATAATTAGTAAACTAGCAAACTGAGAAAATATCTCCTTTAAAAGAAAAAAAAAATGATACTTCTTATAAAGGCTGAGACATAAGGAAGGGGGAAAAAGGAAGAAAGGATAAATAAATGAACGAGAAACTAAGTGGCAGGGTAAACTAAGAACTTACAGTCAAATGTCAGGGCCCGAAACTGACAGGCAGAACAGGAAGGTGAACAAAATCTCTTTCTGCCTGCTGGATTCTTAAGAGTCTAAAATGCAGGATTAAAATGGCTTTATTTCAACAGAACACATTTTGTCATCTGATCTCTATTCGTGACATGGATAAAAATAAGTAACTTCTGGCCATGCTCTTAAGCAGTAACAAATCCCTGAATATTGAGCCTCATTCACTTTGGGATGGCAATCACTAATTGTTTATGTAGCAGGGAAAAAACATCTGCCTATAGCCTTTATTTTAAAGTTTAAAATTTTATTTTTTTACCTTTTTTTTACATTTTTATTTTAAAATAAATATAAACAGTGTTTCAAAAAAACATTGACTACAAGGGGGAAATGAGGCAATAAGGATGGAAGATGGGAAGGACTCAAGAAGCGATGCTGAACCTGCAAACACAATGACCAGGGAGCATGCAGAGAGGCGCTTGCTGTGACGCTGTCCTCTCACTGCTACTCACAGGAAGCTCAGTGACTATGCCGGGACACTGGAGCTGAAGGGTCAAAGAGAAGCATTCCATTCCTACGAAAGGTGATGTCAATTTGTATTCAACCCCAGCAATGTTGAGTCCCCCTCTTCACAATCCAATTCTAAGCTTCTAAAGAAATTACCAAAGATACAGCCAAAGAGAGATACACTAGAAACTTTATCACATCATCATTAATAAAAGATCTGAAACAACCAAAATTTTCAACAGTGTGGGGATGGGTAAGATAGAACCACTAGAAATCTATTTTCAAAGATTTAAAGATATAGGAAGTTAGTTATGACACCACGTTAATCAGTGAGAGGGTAAAGTTAGGAAACTGACCTGTATATATGTATGACCTTCAATTTAAATATTATACACCTTATATGCATTTTTTTAATGCTGAAAGGAAATTCATAAATATATCAGCAAAGTTTAGCTCTGTTCTAGATAGAGAGAAGATGGCTGACTTTTACTCTTTGTTTAGACTCTTCTGTAATGAGCATTGTTACTTTTATATCAGAAAAATAGACATTTACCATAAAATAAGTCTACCCTAAAATCTCTCATTTAAGATGACAATTGTCAGTCTTAGGAAAAGCCTGCTAAAGTTCAAGGCAGACTCAAAGAAAAAAGATTCAAATCTACACAGTAACTCTCTTCTGGAAAGGATGTGAAATCTTGTGTGATACAATCTGGTTTTTTCCTCTACTTTGCTGCTGGCTCTATTTTACTGTGCCTCGTAGAAAGCTTGATGGGAGAAGCCATTCTCTCTTCCACTGCACCTTAAATGACCTTAAGTGTTTCTCATCTCTTAGCATGAGGATTAGAAGGAAAGAAAATGAAACAGCCCTACTCTCGATTCAAAGGAAAATTTTTTTCTTGCAAAGCTATCAAAATGACTCAAAATCAGGTATGCAAAATTTGAAACATAAGTCATGAGTTATGTTCAGTAACCACTTTTTTCTCAAGAATGAATATAAAAACAAATCTATGAGTGCCCTCTTGTGGCCAGCCTAACTATTACCACAAGCCCAGTACCAGCCTCTCCCCATCTATTTCCATGGCTCTCCTCCCCACTCCCGGGCTCTGCATAACACAAGCCAGGAGGCAGAGCCCCATCATAACCCACTGCAGTGAATGCACATTCCTCAAAGTGGCTGGTACTATTTGTTTTCAAGGATTTCTAGTTTAGATTCCAGAAATGCCTGCTTGAAAACAAGTGGGAATGAAGGGTCAGAGGAGTAAGATGCGGGATGTGCACGTGGGTTCATGGGTTGCTATTATTGATGGCCAATGGTGACTGTGTGTGGTATATCCACGTACACATACCATGGCACTACCAGGAGGCAGGGACCTGCAGGATAAATATCCCCTCCCCCAGGAACGCTTACTAATTTTATGAAGTCATGAAGTTTTACATTTACATCCAGTGAGCCTTATGCTTACAAGTAGTTTTATTTATCAATTTTAGAGCAAACATCGCCAACTTGGGCACAATTCCAAAATAGAGCTCTTGTTGGATTCTGGTTATAAAATTATTTTTTAAGCTTGTTAAGATCTTATAAAATAAGTTTTCCTAATACTTTAGAAAAAATACTATTAATAAGTCGATTTTATAACATTTTGGAAGATGAAACAACACTCCTCTTTTGAACATCTAATATATTAAGTAATCTCAGTGTCCCAGGCTACCAAGGAGACAGAGAAGTCCTCATATCGCAACCTGCCTAGATGACTCTGGGAGTGAATTAAATGCTTAAAAGAGACCAATCTTGCAAATTTAATGGAACAAAATACAGGGGAACTGATACTGACTCAGATAAAAGAAAATGTTCCTCTCAGAAAGGGATGAAGCTAAATCGTGCAGTTTGAGGGCAGGAGGAGTGCAACAAGCAGGCAACAAACAGCATGAAAGGAAAAACTGGGCAAATTTCAAAGTTCTACTGGAGTTTGTGGTTCTTTCTGCTCCACCCAAGTCAAAGGCTCATTTCCAGAAAAGGATTTCTCCCAGTTACAGGGTGGAAGCACATGGCAGGAAGTTGCTGTTTGGTCCTGGATGTGGAAAGGGAAACCTTTTCAAGCATGTGAAGTAGACTGAAGTGACGCAGATGGGATGGATCCCAACTACATGAGTTACAGGAGAGCATGACGCCAAAGAAATGGTAATTATGAGGCTGAATTGGGAAAATAAATTTGACTTCTTGTTTACTTCCCCAGCCTGTGGAGGAACTTTCTCCCCTCCTAACAGGACCAATATACTGGACAGCCCCTGTTAGAGATAAACCGAGGCACTAGATGAGGAAGAAATGCATTAAAAACATTTTTTGAAAGTCTTGACAAGTCACTTCTGGAAAATTTCTTCATTTTTCCTCTGCACAGGGAAATCAGAAGAGGGAGAGTAAAAATAAAGGCAAAGGCCTCTCTGGTCCACAAAAGTAAGAGAGGAAAAAAGACCCTGCCCATTTAAAATCCAAAATCACAAGCTCTCCTTCAAACACTATCCTTGCTCCACCAGAAGCATCCTGGGATTATTCGAGGTTAGCATTCTGAGTTGTGTCACCCAGGCTCTGACAATTAATGGTGTATTAAAATGGGAAGAGGTGATTCTTCGACCTTGGCTCCAGCTTCCCACCTGTCCTAACTGGGAGGAAAGCAGCTATCACGACAGCTTAATGGGAAGATCTTCCCCGAATTTCCGAAGCAGCTTCTGATGGTTGTGGTCCACTGACCACTGCTGGGGCAGGTGCTTGGGCTGCATAGAGTCCAGGAAGTGCTGACGCCAGCGGCTCTCCAGCTGCATGAGGGCGCGCAGCCCACCCTGGCTGTGACACTGCACCACCTTCAGCCCGTGAGGAACATAGTTTTCATTGGAGATTCTGCCAAGACATGAAAAACAAAGGGTCTGAGGGAAACAAGCACAGGATGGTCTCACAGACAGCTTCAAATGCTGCAGGCCAAGGGTAAACAAGGAGGTTGAAGGACTCTTAAAGGGTTCGTTACTTCGGTGTTTTCGAAACATTCTTTTGTTGTTGTTGTTTGAGATAGAGTCTCACTCAGCTGCCCAGGCTGGAGTGCAATGTTCTTGGCTCACTGCAACCTCTACCTTTCAGATTTAAGAGATTCTCCTGCCTCAGCCTCCCAAATAGCTGGGATTACAGGCACATGATGCCTGGATAATTTTTTTTTATTTTTAGTAGAGACAGGGTTTCACCATGTTAGCCAGGCTGGTCTCGAACTTCTGACCTCAGGTGGTCTGCCCACTTTAGCCTCCCAAAGTGCTGGGATTACAGGTGTGAGCCACCATACCCAGCGAAACATCCTCTTTCTTATCTCTGCCCTTGTGTATAGTCCTAACACAGAACTCTCAATCCCAACAGAAGGTATTTGAGGGTTCTGAGCTCTACTGAGAGAAGGCCACTGCATAAAGTTCAGCCCCCACTAGAGGGGCCCTACCGTCCAGCTGATGATAATGGATGATAATGCTGGTCTTCCATGTCTTCCAGGATTACTCAGTGACCAGCTCATCCCTCTTTTAAGTCGTTCATTCTGAGACACAGTATTTATATGAGGCTGTTAAATCGGCCCACGTTTCACTTTTTCACAACACAATTCAATAACTGAATGCAAAATGCAAGGTAGCGTATTTCTTTAGAGCCGTCTTTCTCACAAAAAGATGTCAAGCCACAGTGGTGAGAAGTGTTTCGGTTACCGTTAAATGCTACCATGGTTGCTCAGTAGTGCAAATGGTGCCATGAAATGAGAAGACAAATCCCTCCCTCCCTCCTAAGCAGAGAGTCCTTAAAAACTGCTGTGATACCATGTGAATGGTGCTTTCACCTCCTGTGAATAAAGATGACCTTCCTCAAGGAAGTACCCTGGCTACACATGCTCTCCTCTCCCTACATCCATACCACACTTTCAATCCTCCCTCCCAAGACGCCCACCACCTCAGTAGTGTTGGTGCCTCTGGGTATCTGCAGACACTTTATTATTAATACTTAGTTCATGCACTTCCTACTAACTTGCCTGCCTCCAAACAGCTGTTCTCAGTCACAAGTCCAGCATTTATCTATCCAATTCAGCAAGATGAATTTGTTAGAAAAGTCTGTGGCTGCAAGGGGAGGTTTAGCTGCTTCAGAAAACATATTGGCAGCTGGGCATGGTGGCTCACGCCTGTAATGCCAGCAGTTTGGGAGGCCAAGGTGGGAAGATCACCTGAGGTCGGAAGTTCTAGACCAGCCTGGCCAATGAGGTAAAACCCTGTCTCTACTAAAAATATGAAAATTAGCTGGGCATGGTGGTGCACACCTGTAATCCCAGCTATTTGGGTGGCTGAGGCAAGAGAATCACTGGAACCCAGGAAGTGGAGGTTGCAGTGAGCCAACATCATGCTATTGCACTCCAGCCTAAGTAGCAACAGAGTGAGACTCTTTCTCAAAAAAAAAAGAAAAAAGAAAAAAAAAAGAAAAGAAAACATATTTGGAAATGGGTCAAAGTAGCCATGTCTCTCTAATTTGTAACATATATGATCTTGGCAAGTTACTTAACTCTAACCTCAGGGTATCCAATAAACAAATGTACAAAACAACATCTATTCTACAACCTCACAAAACAGTTATGGGGATAAAATTCAGTAATTATTTTAAAACTCTGAAAGATTTTTTTTAATGTAAGATATAATAGTAGCAGTTAACCAGTAAGTAATCTAAATCCTACTTTGTCAGGTTGTCATGAGAAACAATTAAGGCAATTTATGTGAAGTTTATTAGCTTGCTTGCTGCAAGATATAGTACATCTATAGATATATGTTCAATAAATATTTGCAGTGTCTGTAATGGATCAGTAGCATGAGTGAAAAAAATTTTTGTTTTCAAAAAAAATTAAATATTGGCTATTATAATTACTTTTTTATTTTTTAGTTAACAAAAATCCTATAGGCAACCAGCATCACTTTCATGGTTTGTGAACTTATCAGTTTCCTTATTTCAACTTCTAGTTCTGTTGGAAAAAGTGACAGCTGGGAGGCAGAACTGTGGACGGTAGCCCAGAGTTCTTATATCTGAGCCATGTGGCCATTCATTTCTCATTTCAGAACACTGTATTATGTCACATGAATTCAACTATGTACTCATGGAGAAGGAGGGAGAAAGGAAGGAAGGAAAAAAGAGGAAAGTAATTTAAATAGTAACACCAATTCTGCTCAACATTCCATTTAGTGGGCTGATACCCTGGAGTACAGGTGAGATGAGAACTATGAATTCATTAGTCACAGTTCTCACAGACCTGTATAATGTCAGAGACACAAAACAACATATACAGTTGGCCCTCCATCTTTGTGGGTTCTGCATATGTGGATTCAAACAACCTCAGATCAAAATGATCTGGGGCCAGGCACAGTGGCTAATGCCTGTAATCCCTGTTCTTTGGGAGGCGAAGGCAGGTGGATTGCTTGAGGTCAGAAATTTGAGACCAGCCTGGGCAGCCTGGTGAAACCCCATCTCTACAAAAAATACAAAGATTAGCTGGGTGTGGTGGCACATGCTTGTAGTCCCATCTACTTGGGAGGCTGAGGTGAGAGGATCAGTTGAGCCTGGGAGGCAGAAGTTACAGCGAGCCAGGCTAGTGACACTGCACTCCAGCCTGGGTGACAGAGCCATATACTATGTCAAAAGAAAAACCTATTTGGAAAAAAATATATCTGTACTGAACATTTACAAACTTTTTTCTAATCATCACTTCATAAACAATTTACAAAAACTATTTACATAGCATTTGCATTGTGTTAGGTATTATAAGTAATTTACAGGTGATTTAAGTATACAGGAGGATGTGTGTAGGATATATGCAAATGCTATGCCATTGTACATCAGGCACTTAAGCACTGGTAGATTTTGGTATCCAAGGGAGGTCCTGGAACCATGGATAACCCCATGGATACTGAGGGGAACTTCAGAGCTTTGAGGGTATTATTGGACTATTTTTTCATTTCATGTGCTGGCATGAGGATTTACGTCTGCATAGAATGTGTAAGATGCAGCTCCATCACCAACTGCACTCTCATGCTAATCACAAAAATGACCAAACTTAAGTGTATGATCTTAAAAAAGGTCAGAGGCACCTCACAAAAAGCAAGTTTCCTATAAAAAGGAAATCCTCAAGTAGATTGTTCTGTTCCGCTCCCAAGGCATCTTCAACTGCTAGACACCTACTAGGTGAAGCATGAGGCTAGGCACTGCAGCTGATGCCCCCTCCCTGGCAAGCAATCTTACTAAGCAGTGAGGGTTAATGTCCCTGGTACATCCCACAATCCCTTCATTGAGCAGAACTGTGCGTTGTACCTAGTCTCCAGGCTGGCAGCCTCTTGAAGCATCTCCTCTGTGACCATGTCTGTGTTGTAAAACTCTCTGAGTGCTTGCAGCAGCTCCTCCTTTCGATGAGCAGGGAGGCTCTCCGCGTTGAGCAGGGCCCTGGCCCCAGAACGCACCTGCCGGCGCTCTGGATCTTCCAGCAGGCGCAAGCCCTCCTCAGAGCCGATGGGGGCCTGGAACTCCTTGGCCAGCTGCTGCTTCAGATGGTTGTCATAGTAGTTGGAAATGGCATGGCAGGAGGTGCAGAGCAGCAGCACATCATGGGAGTTGTGGTCCTTCATCTCGATGGGGAAGTGCTTCCGGTACTCATGCGGAATCACGTTCTTCCTGGAACAAGCCCAGCCAGAAAGCAGTGCTCATGAGCATATGACCGAGCACATGGGAAGAGAGCAAACAGGCTACTGGGGTTCTAATCGGGGCCTAAGTATGACTGGGAAGCCTTGGGCACCACCGCCCAACACAGATCACAGAAAGGCACTATCACCTATTCCACTCTCAGCCCATCCTATGTCTCAGCTTCCTCTCTCCTGCAAGTAAGTACAGAGCACCTGCTGCGGGCTTCGGTGGAGGGCCAGCATAGTGAGAGGTTAATAACAACCTCTGAGAAGGCTGTGCTCCCAGAAGGGAAAATCTCAGAAAACTGAAAAGATACTCTAATGGGCTTTGACACCTGGCAAACAATTCTCTCAAGAAAGCCTAGGAACCTGATAAGCCCATTTCCTTCATCTGAGGAATCCCTTACTCTATTTCCCTGCTTTACCAGGGTCCCTCATTATTTTCTAAGGAGAACTACACTTTCAGGAAAAACTCTTGACAGCAATGACTGTCTCCCTTTGCAGGGGAAAAAGGAGGAAAGTGAGTGACTCCACAGAAGCCAGAGAGAAAGCCCAAGTGTCTGGGCACTCAGGCATAGTCGGCAGCCTCACCCACATGGTGCAGGGACCCTGATGTGAAACAGTATTACAGCACAGAGCAGGCTTCAGGACATCTGGATACTCCATGAATAAAACCACAGCTTAGAAAGCTGGTGAACCAGTAAAGAGAGGATGAGAAGGACACAGCTTCTGAAGGAACTGGTCTTCAGTCTTTCATGAGCAAAAGGGAACCACTTTCTCCATGACAGACCATTACTGAGCATGGTGTTGCATTCCAGAAACTGACAAATGGCTCAGGAGAGATTAGGGCCACTATAGCCAGGGCAGCAGAGTACCAGAGCTCTTGGGGAAGCCGAATGCCCCCTAGGGACAAGCCTCTCAGCCAAAGTGGACAGATTCAGCCACAGCCCCCAAGGGATCTACATATGGCTACAAAAGCAATTTCCATCTGCCACAGACAACCAGGGCGGCCCAATGCCACACTCACCGAATGTAGGAGTCTCTCTTGCCACACACTACACACAGGTTCTCTTTAACCATCAAGTAATAGTCTCCAGGAGATTCGGGCCTTCCTGCAGGTTCGAACCGTAGCTTCACCACAAAGGGCTCTTCACTCACCAGCTCTTAAGAGAAGAGACATCAGTGTTTGACTATTCCCCCTGATCCCTCCCCACCCCCCCCACCTGGACAAGAAGCAGCACTACCTTCACTGTTCTCTGCTGTGTCCTGGCAGAGAACACAATTTCCGGGTTGTGCCTATCCAGTCCCACGAAATCTCAAGGTCTCCCTGCCTTCTTCTATCCCTCCCTCTTCCTTATCTCACTCCCCAATCCTCCTAGCATCCAATGCATCTAATTAAGAGATAAGCGAGGACAGCTGAATCTCATACCACCAATGCCTTTGTCCAGGTACCACTGAGCTTTTCTTCGATCACAAGTGCAGAGGGGCTGTCCATCAGGAGCATGGAGAAAGCAGTTATCATAAAGAGGTGATTTTCTGCAGGGAAGGGAATGAGAAATCTCAAACTGAAAGCTAATTGTAGGTCAAAATGTCTGTTGCCTTCCCATGCTCTCTTCTGAGTAACCCAAACTATTCTCAACACTCAGGTCAAACACACCACTGTGGGAAAAGCAAACAGCAAGAAACCATGTTTAATCTTCCACCTGCATTGGGATAGGAAACAGAACTAAAAATGAATTCGTTTCTGCCTCTAGTTTTTACTCTTATAGACTGGGACATTAGGGAGTGAGTCGGGTGGTTTACACACAACTCTGCTGTGAATGCAAACAAGAATGGAGCAACAAGAAAACTGCCAAATCATTGGGTTAAACAAAGTAAATTAAAAATTTAAAAGTTCAGGCCACAGTAAGGAGGACCATGTGGATTTACTTCTGACTCACATGCAATAACACTTCCTTCAATTTAATCATCCAATTAATTCCTAAAGGCACTTTGCTACAGGGACCAAATTTCTGCTCCAAAGTACTTAGTCGTCTTCCTACAATAGAGGAATAAGGTATACAGGAAATTTTTCATTGGCTAGAGAATAACATTTTCTTGGAGCTGGATGTCACTCTAAATAATCAAATAACATATGAACAAGAAATTAGATGATGCATTTCTCCTGAAGAGTATGAGGCACTACGTGTTATTTATTTTCACAGCTATCCTGAGACGAGGAAGGAATGATAATTATACCCCCATTTACAGTTGGAGAAGTTAAGGCCTGAGGTCACATCAGAGTCAATGATAGAACTAAGCTAAGCTTTCCTCATTTTCACTCCAACTGTCAAAAGATAAAAAAGTAAAATAAGGGGAAAGGGAGAAAAATACACAAAAAAAGCAAAGGAGAGTCCAAATGTCTCTGATGGAAAGAAAAAGCAAGATTAACCCCTGGAAAGCTGCTGCTCCCCAACTACAAGCCTTCTCCCCAGACCCAAGGGAAGCATCACATCCTTTGCTAAGGCTGGGCCACTGACTCTTTACTAGACGGAAGGTGACTCGGTTACCTGGCAGAATAGCCCACCCCCAGGGGCTTTCTTTTATGTTTTCTGGGGTCTCTCCCTTGGTGGTTGCCTGGCAGCATCCCATCCATCTTAGACTTCTTGTTTCTTGGCTTCTGCTGAGATTCTGTTGCTTCCCCATTAACCTCTTCTCCCAATCTGCTCATTCCTTTGCTTCGAAATGGGATGTCTACCACACCCTGGCATTTTTCCAAGACTTTTCTCCAGCCACTGTGGTCATCATTTTTTTCTCCAGGTGAATTCCTAGAGAAAGGGTATCCAAGAAGATGAAGAAAGAGAGCCACTGAAATCTGGGCATCCCTGGCAGCATAAATTACCTGAAGAGAAAAGTCAGAGATCAGTGGAATCCAGAAGGCAAACCAGACAGAGCAACTTCAAAGTCAACCACAAAGAAATAGATAACTCTTAGGATCCTAATTCAACATGCATGACAACCTAGATACCATATACTTTCTTAACACTTTTTATTATAAAAATTTTCAAACTATACGAAAGTCAATTGAATAGTATGATTAACTCTCATGTTCCCTATGTTTTTAACTCAAATACCTAAAATAATGACTTACTCTAAATGCTGGAAAATCCTCACCTATATTAATTAGTGAAGTTTCTATCTGCTACCAAATTGCTGGACAGATTTCTGTCAAGTTTGGGGGAAGGGTAGTTAACAAAGGCCTGACAATTAGTACATAAAATTCACTTTGGAGGCAGTCATCCTCTGGGATAGTTGAAACCATAATTCATTAAGAGGCTTGTGTGACTGTCAATCACAAATGACCTGCCATGTCTATTGAAAACAAAGAAAACAAATAAGTTTCAAACATGGGCCTCAAATCAAAGTCACTGGGCTCATTCCTAGAATTTATTTATTTAATAGTGGTAAGTCATCCTCCTAAGCAACTGGTGATAAGCAAGCTGGTCATAAAGAAAAGTACTGTGGGCCAGGTGCAGTGGCTCACCCCTGCAATCCCAGCACTTTGGGAGGCTGAGGCGAGTGGATCACCTGAGATCAGGAGTTCAAGACCAGCCTGGCCAACATGGTGAAACCCTGCCTTTACGAAAAATACAAAAATTAGCTGGGTATGGTGGTGCGCACCTGTAATCCCAGTTACTCGGGAGGCTGAGGTAGGAGATTCGCTTGAATAAAGGTGGTGAAGGTTGCAGTGAGCTAAGACTGTGCCACTGTACTCCAGCCTGGGAGACAGAGCAAGACTCCATCTCAAAAAAAAAAAAGAAAAAAAAGAAAAAAAAAGAAAAGTACTGTGGTCAAAACTAAAATTAGGCCAGGCATGGTGCTCACACCTGTAATCCCAGCATTTTGGGAGGCTGAGGTGGGCAGATAATTGAGGCCAGGAGTTCAAGACCAGCATGGCCAACATGGTGAAACCCCATCTCCACTAAAAATATGAAAAATTATCTGGGCATGGTGGTGCACACCTGTAATCCCATCTACTCGGGAGGCTGAGGCAGGAGAATCACTTAAACCTGGGAGGCGAAGGTTGCAGTGAGCCGAGATTACGCCCCTGCACTCCAGCCTGGGTGACAGAGTGAGACTCCCTCTCACATAAAAAAACTAAAATTAATAGCTTTCCCCAACAAAAAGTGTAAGGACTTTAAAAAAATTCTGTTAGTTCACCTTTAATAACCAAGGCAGTGAATAATTCTATTAGCAAAGATCATTTATACTTTTAGAATAAAACAAGTTTGGATAAAATTTTCCATCTAGATCCAACAATCTCCGTATCTATTAGCAGACTGTTTCCCACAGAAGAATGTGTCCTTGAATGCGAAGACTTCAGAGTGCCCTTTAACACATTATTTTCTAATGATAAAGAAACAAATGGTACTAGGGCTGGAGGTCCACATGCAAAAGAGTGACTGTGGACTCCTACCTCACATGACACACAAAAACCAATTTAAAATGGATTACAGACTTAAATGCAAGAGCTAAAACTATATGACTTTTAGAAGAAAACATAGGAGTCGATCATCATGACCTTGGGTGAGGCAATGATTTCTTGAATATGACACCAAAAGCATAAGCAATTAAAAGAAGAAATTTTAAAAAAGAAACTGATAACTGGAGCCCATCAAAATTAAAAACTATTGTGCTTCAAACAACCCCATCAAGAAAGTGAAGAGACGACCCACAGAATGGGAGAAAATACTTTACAGATCATGTATCTGAAAAGGATCTAAAATATACAAAGAATTCCTAAAACTCAAAAATAAAATAACAAATGACCCAATTAAAACATGGGCAAAAGATATGAATAGATATTTCTCCATGGAGGGTATACAAATGGCCAACAGGCACATGAACAGATGCCCAGCATCATTAGTCACAAGGGAAATGTAAAAATCAAAACCACCATGAAATACCACTTCGCACCTACTAGGATGGCTCTGATAAAAAAGACTGACAATAGCAAATGTCAGCAAGGATGCAGAACACCGGCACCCTCATACACTGCTAGTGGGAATACAAAATGGTTTAGCTACTTTGGAAACCAGTTAACATTTCTCAAGGATGAACATGCAGTAGCTGACTCCGCAAACAAGGTTGAAACTAGGCCTATGGAAGTGGTATGGCAAAATGCCAAAGTTCAAATGGGTTTGAGCCACAGAGACCAGGAAAGCATGAGGAAAGGAGGCACCAGGTATCTGTGAAAGCAAGAGTGAAAACAAAAGGATAAGGTGAAATCTCCATAGAGAACACTTACACTCTGATCTCCTCCTTTACAGCACAGGGCCAGAAAACTATCCCTTCCCTAGTCCAAAAGACAGTACAAGTTTACATCATATAATGGTTAAACCACAACGGATTTGGACCTGGTAATACCAGGCACAACTGAAGGGAGGGACAAAATGTCACCTGAAGAAACAGGGATTAAGGGAGAAACTACACACTGAATGTTAAGACCACCAGCACCTTTCCCTGACTCAGAAACTGGAATATAGGCAGTGGGGCTTATACTTCTTGAATAGAAGACTAGAAGATTCATCTCTGGAGAAACTAAGTCACCTGAGAGAAAAGACACAGTTACTGACTTTTTTTTTTTTTCACTTCTCATGCTCCCTTTCTCAAGAAGCTGTTATGAATGTACTCTGCCAAGACAAGAAAGGAAAAAGACATGGAATTTAAAAAACAGAGATCTACTATGGAAGAGAGAGGTGAAGGGAATTCCCAGGCTGATGATAAATGCAAATTCCAGGATGAGAATTGGGCAGCAGGCCTAAAGTGCAGTCTGTCCTGGGAGGAGCTAGATGATAGAAGGCTCTAGAAGGGAAGACTCCAGGGGAAAATGAACCAAGTAAGTGACCTGACATGAGTCTGAACCAGCCCAGAGGAGATCCTTAGTTCCTTACCCCAAGTAAGGAGTCTCGGGTGGAAACAACAGGTACATAGAACACTATGCAAACAAAATACTAATTATTAATCCTGGGAAACAAAAGTAACTGCAGTTTACCATGTGACTCAGCTATAAATAATATAAATACTGGATATTAACCTGATAAAAATAATGATTTACCTAAATTGGGAGGATTGGAAAAAGAAGTATTTGTCTGAAGGCAGGGGAGCTGCAAGAGTACTAAACCATATATTCCATAGTACAATGTCAAAAGACAATATATACAAATAAGAAAGAATAATGCATGCATGTAATTTAGAAGTATAATGGTAATTACCAGAAAGAAATGAAAGTGGCTGCTTCTGAGAAAAAGAAGAAGGATTACGAATGGGGAAAGATAATGCAGGGAACTACTTACTGCTTCTCAAAATAAGTTATAACTCCTACTCATTTATAACACTATGATTTTTTAAAATTATGCATTTGTATTCACACAAAAAAAATTCCTTTTTCCAAAATGCCCAACATAGGAAATGCTCAAAAAAATCAGGACTCTTGACAGGGCTTGGTGGCTCACACCTGGAGGCTGAGGTGGGCGGATTATTTGAGGTCAGGAGTTTGAGACCAGCCTGACCAACATGGTAAAACCCCATCTCTACTAAAAATACAAAAAGTATTAGCCGGACGTGGTGGCACACATCTGTCATCTCAGCTACTCAGGAGGCTGAGGCAGGAGAATTGCTTGAACCCGGGAGGCAGAGGTTGCAGTGAGCCAAAATCGTACCACTGCACTCCAGCCTGGGCAACAGAGTGAGACTCCATCTCAAAGATAAAACAACAATAGGACTCTTATCTTTTATTTAAGTGATTACTGTAGACCACTTAGCTGGACCATCACCAGATGATGAATCTATTTTAAGGCATCTCCATCCAATACTTATATTATATTTGAGAATTTGAATTTTAAAAAGTTATACTTCAGAAGCAATAACTTTCCATTCTTCATTCACCCTGATAAGAGGTACCTGGTCCTCTGTAAGAGTCTCAGCATCCCAGTTGCTGCAACGAAGTAGAAGGGACTTGTCAAGGGGAAAGTTCAAAACAGTCTCAGCGAGGGATTTCAGGCTAAGCCCATTACTGAGTAAATTGTTTCTAAAAGGAAGAAATAAATAAAACCATGCATCAAAAATGGGCAAAGGACATGAACAAGAAAATTTTTAAAAGGTATATAAATAGCCGATAAACAGAGATAACAGATACTCAATCTCACTAGACATCAAAGAAAATGACAATCTGTTATCTATTTGTGAAACACTATTTATAAATCCTTTACATAGTTTAATTCATTTAATACTCACACAAACCCTATGAGGTGGCCACATTATAATCTCTATGGATGAGGAAACTGGGGAACAGAGAGGCTTAGTACTGTGCCAAAGGTCATACAGTTGGAAAGTGGCAGCACTGGGACTCCTACCCATGCAGTCTGCTCCCAGGTCAACTTTTAGCCTCTATCCACACTGCCTCTAACAGCACACAGTGACAGTGGTACCTCTGGGGAGCTGGTGCCAAAGAAAGCTGATGAAGGGAGGCTTTTACTGTTATACCCCATAGACTTTCACAGAGTTTTAATTTTTATAGCAATATCTTAATGTATTACTTTAAAAATTATACTTCACTTATAAGAGCTTTATATAAGCCAAACTAACAAACTAAAATAAAATTTCATTTTATACTAAAAAACTGTGATATTCAGGATACACGCCAGAGGAGGGGGGAAAAAACTGTGATAAACAAAGATTTTAATCCGGACTTCCCTTAGTTTACCAAATCTCCAACCTTTTAGTGACTGTGTCACTTCAGGCAAGGTAAGAGGCTGTTTCAGTCCATGTTGTTATAAGCGAGGATCTGTACATAAACATGAGGAGGTAATTATGAGGCTCTGCCCCTAAAAGCCAAGCTGAAATCAAATTTCCACAGGAATAAAATTCTAAAGGAA
The DNA here is from genome assembly GCA_963573385.1 of Cacajao melanocephalus. Classification (NCBI taxonomy): domain Eukaryota; kingdom Metazoa; phylum Chordata; class Mammalia; order Primates; family Pitheciidae; genus Cacajao; species Cacajao melanocephalus. Next base: position 104,634 of record CAUYLG010021032.1, on the reverse strand, counting down.
AAGGAAATCTCTCTTCCTCCCAGATAAGGACTGGTCTACCATCATTTCTGGTCTAAAGCAAGGTACACAAACTCAAAGGTTTATAAGGAGGAGACAGGGCTACAATAGTAGCGAAAGGGACTCTGGCAAACTGAACAGAGTATGTTCATCTAAAGGGCAAATACGCTACCCAGCCAAATGCTAGCATCTAGAACTGTAGACTCAGTGTAGTCAGATCACCGAATTTTTCAAGAAAAGCCAGAAATACATATTTTTACATTAAATCTTGATTTAAATAAAAATTTCCCAAAATAATCATTCAGGAAAAAAGAAAAACAAAAGACCTTTGCAGCCATAATTTAGCCAGTGGGACCACCAGCTTTTAGCCTGTAGCTTACAGAGATACCTCATTAATGTTTCACCTAAAAAGACCAATTAGGTAACTAAAGTTTCACAGCAGTTGGACCGTCTCTTCACAAATTCAATATGCATCTCAGAAGCCTCTAGGCTCCTATACAATTTCATGTGTTTCACTATTGATTCCCAGGCATCTATAAATCTTGCTAAAATATTTGTCCCGCAGCTACAAGAATCCCAGCATTCATACAAACCATACCTCTGCCACATGGCAAGGTATCGGAGGTCCAGGCACCCCCTAACAACGAGGCCATAATCCTGCAGAAGCTTGCTGGCATCTTCTGAGCATCCCACTCCAACTTTCAAAATGGTGCCATCTGCCAAAATATCCAGTAACGTTCTTGGTAGTGTTTTCCCTCCATAGATTAGCTTGGGCAAGCGAATCAAGACACAGAGGCCACTTGGGGAAGCCATTTGTAGAAGTGACAGAGGGCTGGCTTTGCCTTCCAAATTTACCTGCAACAGAAGAAGACAGAGTTGTGGTTCACACCTTACCACAGCAGCAAGCACAACATGTAACTGTGACAAAAAAAGTCTAAGAGGTACATCCTTAACTTCCCAAAGAGAACATCTGACCAGGTTTTGGTTTACATTTACAGATAAGCCTACAGTAACAAATGCAATGGACTTTGTGAAGCAGCAGCCTAAACAAAGGTTACTGAGAACCCCAAAAGCCATAACCAGTGACCAGCCGACACAGGGAAGCTCTGGGACATACACTGGCAGTCACATGGAACATGCCGATTTTTTTTTAATATATATTTTATTGCACTTTAGGTTCTAGGGTACATGTGAAGAAATGCAGGATTGTTGCATAGGTACATACATGGCAATGTGGTTTGCTGCCTCTATCCCTGTCACCTATATCTGGCATTTCTCCCCACATTATCCCTCTCCGACTTCCTAACCCCCGCTGTCCCTCCCCAGTCCCCCTCAACAGACCCCAGTGTGTGATGCTCCCCTCCCTGTGTCCATGTGTTCTCATTGTTCAACACCCGCCTATGAGTGAGAACACGCGGTGTTCCATTCTTGTGTCAGTTTGCTGAGAATGATGGTTTCCAGGTTCATCCATGTCCCCACAAAGGACACAAACTGATCATTTTTTATGGCTGCACAGTATTCCATGGTGTATATGTGCCACATTTTCCCTGTCCAGTGTATCATTGATGGGCATCTGGGTTGGTTCCAGGTCTTTGCTATTGTAAACAGTGCCACAATGAACATATGTGTGCGTGTCTTTAAAATAGAACAATTTATAATCCTTTGGATATACACCCAGTAATGGGATTGCTGGGTCAAATGGAATTTCTATTTCTAGGTCCTTGAGGAATCTCCCCACTGTCTTCTACAATGGTTGAACTAATTTACATTCCCACCAACAGTGTAAAAGTGTTCCTATTTCTCCACATCCTCTCCAGCATCTGTTGTCTCCAGATTTTTTAATGATCACCATTCTAACCGGCATGAGATGGTATCTCAATGTAGTTTTGATTTACATTTCTCTAATGATCAGTGATGATAAGCATTTTTTCATATGTTTGTTGCCCTCATATATGTCTTCTTTTGAAAAGTGTCTGTTCATATCCTTCTCCCACTTTTGGATGGGTTTGTCTGTTTTTTTCTTATAAATCTGTTTTAGTTCTTTGTAGATTATGGATATTAGCCCTTTGTCAGATGGAAAGATTGCAAAAAATTTTTCCCATTCTGTTGATTGCTGGTTCACTCTAATGATTGCTTCTTTTGCAAATGGGATCTAATTAAACTCTAGAGCTTCTGCACAGCAAAAGAACATGCCAATTTTAAAAGGCTAAGGAGGCCGGGTCACGGTGGTTCACGCCTGTAATCCTAGGACTTTGGGAGGCCAAGGTGGGTGGTTCACTTGAGGTCAGGAGTTTGAGACCAGCTTGGCCAACATGGTGAAACCCCATTTCTATTAAAAATACAAAAATTAGCTGGGGGTGGTGGCACATGCCTGTAATCCCAGCTACTTGGGTGGCTGAGGCAGAAGAATCGCTTGAAACCTGGAGGCGGAGGTTGCAGTGAGCCGAGATCACACCACTACACTCCAGCCTGGGCAACAAGGGTGAAACTCTGTCTCAAAAAAAAAAAAAAAAAAAAGGCTGTAGAGTGCAAAATGATAAACATCCTCTTTTCATTATCCAGTCTATCTAATGTACATGCAGGTAAGTCTAGTCATTTACTTTATCATCACTAACTCAAGATCCATTTTTTAAAAAAGGGGTAGGAGATACAGTAGTGTAAATAAGTGGTACCTGATAATATAATAAATCCTGGTAGCACCAAGTGCTTTCTCAGCATTCTCTAGTCACAAATAATGTTCACAGAAAGAAAAAAAATGTATACTGAGCTTAAGTTAGGGGCTTTAAATCATAAGAGATACAAAAAACTTTACATAATAAGTGATTGAGGTTTAATCGTTTTTCTTTATTTTTTTGAGACGGAGTCTGGGTCTGTTGCCCAGGCTGGAGTGCAGTGGCGCGATCTTGGCTCACTGCAACCTCCGTCTCCTGGGTTCAAGTGATTCCTCTGCCTCAGCCTCTCGAGTAGCTGGGATTACAGGCACAGGCAGCCACACCCGGCTAATTTTTCTATTTTTTGTAGAGATAAGGATTCACTATGTTGCGCAGGCTGCTCTTGAACTCCTGACCTCAAGTGATCCTCCTGCCTTGGCTTTCCAAGGTGCTAGGATTACAGGCATGAGACACTGCACCTGGCTGAGGTTTAATCTTTTTAGAGTCATAGATAAGCTTGAGAAAATGTTGAAAGCTAAGGATGTTATTCCTAGAAAAATGTACACACAAAACTCACATACATTTTCAAGGGATTAAAGTTTCCCTAAAGCTATCCACAAAACCCAGATTAAGCACCCAATAAATTCCAGTCCTTCTCACCTGTTAGGAGAGGAATATAGGTGAATTAGTTTGACTAAATATGGTGAGATCATGGCAAAGCTAGGACTATCACCTAAATTTCCCAGTCTCAATTGAGGGTAATTTTGCACCCCAAGAGACATTTGGCAATATCTGGGTAAATTTTTGGTTGTCAGAACAAGTGGGGAGGAAACACAGGCATCTAGTAAGTAGAGGCCCGAAGGCTGCTAAACATCCTACAAGGTACAAAATAGCCCCTTAAAACAAAGAATCATCTGCCCAAAAAGTCAATAGCGAGGAGGCTGAGAAACTCTGCTCTAGGGCAGAGTGGTCCTCTCCCTACTGTACTACCTGCCTGCTAGGCCTGCAGTGCCACAGTTGCATACAAAGTAATGGAAGATAACGTGCTGATTTAAGGAATTTATCATCTTACAGGAGCAGTAGGATGGACACACATATACACAAGCTCACACACACAGAAAATGACATGGTAAATGCCGAAGGAATGTTTTAAGCAAAGTGTCACAAGTAATCAGAGGAGGGACATTGCACAGTTGAAGTGACCAAAATCACACAGAAGAAATAATCAAGATCAAAAAAGAACTGCTGTTAAAAAAAACTGGGAAGGGCTCTGGCCCTCAACTTTTTTTTCCGAGTCTTGCTCTGTTGCCCAGGCTGGAGTACAGTAGTGCAATCTCGGCTCAGTGCAACCTCTGCCTCCAGAGTTCAAGCGATTCTCTTGCCTCAGCCTCCCAAGTAGCTGGGATTATAGGTGCCTGCCACCAAACCCAGCTAATTTTTGTATTTTTAGTAGAGAAAGGGTTTCATCATATTGGCCAGGCTGGTCTCAAACTCCTGACCTCAAGTGATCTGCCCACCTCAGCCTCCCAAGTGCTGGGATTACAGGTGTGAGCCACCATGCCCAGCCCTCTAGCCCTCAGCTTCTTCTCTAATGCTGAGTAAAACGATGATCTAATTCACAAAAGTTTTAGGCTTCCTTCTTAGGCACTGCTTTACCAATGAGGGCTACTTCTGTATCCTTACATGAAAGCTTGCCAGTTTGAACTCATCATCTATTTCTTGGAGCTCAGCCAAGGTTAAAAAGACCTATAAAAAACTTGACTACTGGGGTTCCTGTTCTCTAATCATTCATCTTGATGTGACCAAATCACCTTTTTAAAAATTAATGAGTACTTCCTTCCCTCTATAATATCAACTTTCTCCAAGAAAAAGTTATACATCTCTACTTCTAATAGGTAGTACTGCTAATTTGACATGAAACTCACTACAAATTCCTAAGGTTGGCTATTTGTACCTCTTTACAGTCAGGTCCCACTGGCTACCATACATTAATTTCCTTGCTAACAGGCCGGTGAGTAAAAAGAAAAGACAAAGATAAAATACATTAAATAAATAAATAGACAGACAGATAGGTAAACTGAGTTGTCTTTAATGTTTCTGGATTGTGCTTAAGTTCCAATATACTATAATCAAAGTTTTCTCAACTAGGAATCTAAATGTTTATGATTCCATTAGGTACGTAACTTATATTGAATAGATAATTGGAAGAATAATGTTTCCAGGAGAGTCAATTTGGCTTAAAGAATAAGATACCTAGTCTTTATTTCTCATATTTCCCCTTTTGCTTTTTAATGTTTTTTTTTTTTGCCTTGACATCACTACTCATGGAAAACATGAAAACCTTGTCCTATCAACATTATTAAAAAGTGACATGCTTTAATTTCATTAGCATTATTTAATCCAGTGGTCTTTTTCGCATTATTTAATCTAGGGTTTTTAAAATTAGTCAACATATCTAAAAATGTTTGGGACATATACTGTATATATTTATAAATTACACACATATACTGTATTAATGTGTTATATTATTATATATACACAAAAATACAAAGTTTAACTGAATAATACCAACAATCATTATAGATAAAATTTCTAACACTCTTTGATGTTTCAGTGATTCATTTAGAGAACATTGGGTTAGAGGTCCTCCTTCTAGGAGCCAGGGGATAATCCATTTTGGCTTCAGTATTCTTAAAAACAACAACAACAACAACAAAACAGTATTCTTAAAAACTAGTTTCTGGAATGGCCTGTGATTCTTTAAATGACCTCACGAAGGCAGCAGAGAGTAAAGAATGACATGGGGCCATCTTGTGGGCTGGAACAGGTTAACTAATGAGCACCCCTAGTCTGTGGAGTATATGTATCAGTTAAATTTAGACCAGGGTTTTGAAATAGGAATGAGTTTACCCTGTTCAAGCAACAGAATTATGGCCCAGTGTGGCTAGACGCTGATAAGAGTAGGACGGGAAGAGAGTAGGAGGAGACAAAATCAGAGATGCTGAAAGAAGCTACAGCAAGTAAGTCCTTAAGAACACTGTAGGTAATTGAGACATCTGCGTTTCATTCTAAGCAATGGAAAGGTTTTAGGCAGAGGACTGACAAAATCTGATTTGCATTTTAAAAAATATTTTGGTTACTGTATGGAGAAAGGATTATACGTGTGCAAGAGTCAAAGCAGGGAGGCTAGGTAGAAGATTTGCAATAGTCCAGAGGAGAGATTCCTGAGGCTTGGACTGAGGAGGTAGTAGAGGTGTAATATAGTTCAGATCTGTGTCTCCACCCAAATCTCATGTTGAATTCCAATCCCCAATGTTGGAGGTAGGGCCTGGTGGGAGATGACTGGATCATGAAGGTGGAGTTCTTATAAATGCTTTAGTACCCCTCCCCCTTGGTACTGTATACTGAGTGAGTTTTCACAAGATATGGTTGTTTAAAAGTGTGTGGTGGCTCATGCCTGTAATCCCAGCACTTTGGGAGGCCAAGGTGGGCGAATCACTTCAGTCTAGGAGTTTGATACCAGCCTGGGCAACGTGGGGAAACCCCATCTTTACAAAAAAAAAAAAAAAAAGAAAGAAAAGAAAGAAAGGCTGGGCATGGTGGCTAATAGCTGTTGTAATCCCAGCACTTTGGGAGGCCAGGGCAGGTGGATCACCTGAGGTCAGGGGTTTGAGACAAACCTGGCCAACATGGTGAAACCCCCGTCTCTACTAAAAAAATTACAAAATTAGCCAGGCATGGTGGTGCATTCATGTAGTCCCAGCTACTTGGGAGGCTGAGGCAGGAGAATCGCTTGAACTGGGGAGGCAGAGGTTGCAGTGAGCCAAGATCACACCACTGCCCTCCAGCGAAACTCCATCTCAAACAAATAAATAAATAAAGCAAAAATTAGACAGGTATGGTGGTATGTGCCTGTAGTCCCAGCTACTAGAGGTCGCAGTAGGAGGATCACTTGAACCTGGGAAGTGGAGAGTGCAGTGAGCCAAGATCACACTACTGCACTCCAATCTGTGCGACAGAGACCCTATATCAAAAAAAAAAAAAAAAAAAAAGTGTGTGGCACCACCCCTTCTTCTTGAACCTGCACCTGCCATATAAGACGCCTGCTCCCGCTGTGCATTCCACCATGAGTAAAAGGTCCCAGAGGCCTCACCAGCAGCAGATGCTGCCATGCTTCCTATACAGCCTGCAGAACTGTAAGCCAATTAAACCTCTTTTCTTTATAAATTACCCAGTCTCAGGTTTTTTTTAATAGCAGGGAAAAAATGGACTAATACATGGGATCTACAGGATGATGGTGTTGGAAAAATCCCTAGCTCAACCTTTATTGCACCAATTATTTGTACTTGTTATGCAAGGAAATATGTAGCCAGAGTCTCCAGAAAGGACCAGGCAGGAGTCAGGGGACCACAAAGGTATTTAATGTCTCCACCCGCCTCAGGAGAAGGGCAATAATAGCATCTAAAACATGGCAGAATATTCATTTTGTACAGGTGATTTATCCACAGTTACACATCACTATGGGTAACTCAAAGAAACCTAAACCTCTTTGTGATGGCATGCTGTGTTATTTCCTGCTTTGTATAACCACTTATTTGAATTTGCATATATTTGTCATTAAAGAAATGTAACATGTTATAACTGCCTGTTTATTTCTGACTTTCAATCATATCACCATCCAGTTGGACAACTCTTAGGGAGAAGAATGTCTCACTGATTTTAATCTTAAAGGTGGGGAAGACTAGAGATAACAAGTTTGGGAAGAAAAATCAAGAATGAGTTCTGTTAGAAACATGTTAAGTTTGAGATGACTATTAGACATTCAAGGAGAGACGTCAAGTAGGCAAGTGGATATGAAAGGCTGGCATTCTGATTTTGAGAGCAATCACCATATCAATGGTATTTAAAGTCATACAATTAGATGAGAATACAGGAAAAGAATGTAAATTAGAAGACATAAATTAGCGGCCCACAGATCCATCTGCTGACTCACAGACATGCTTTTATTATAGTATTATTTTTGGTCTCCATGTATTTAAAAACTTATGCCAGAATTTTTAAATTAGTAGAGTTCACATTTTTTAAAAATCCATACTCCAAGTTTCTTTTTAAAGAACTGGACAATCCAGTAACAGTTGGCTTGAACTACATGGCAGCTTTCTCATTTATATGAGGAATGAATTCTCTAATTCACCATAATGTCTTTTCAACTGAAGCCAACTGTTATCTTCCACTTACCATCATATTTGTATACCACTATTTTTCTAATACAAAGAAATATTTATCAGGATCCATGTTGCTAATAAAACTACAAAAATGAAAGATAGATCCTAGAAGCATTATGTTTAAAGAAAAAATGAGAGGGGATATATTTCCTTATGAATTTAAGAACATTCCTATGTATTAGAAAATGCAAACAATCACTCTATATCATTCATTTATATCACCTGTTTGGCTCTTGTAGGCATCTGAGTTTGCAATATCTGGGGTGGATACAGAAGAAAGCAAGCCTGAGCCATTTCAATATTTAGATATCAGGTAAAACAGGAATCAGAAAAGGGAAAAGTAGAAAGGATAATAAGATAGGAGATAGAAGAATGTGAGTGTGATACTTTTGAGAGCTAGAATAATGAGTCCAGATAAGTGTCCACTGGACTGGAAAACAAGAAAGCCATCAACTTGATCAGTTTCAGTGTAGTCACATGAAAAGATGTCAGATTAAAGTTGGTTGAAGAATAACGAAGAAGAAATTATACCCAAGAAAACAGGGAAATAAACAATAGAAATAAGAGCAGAAATCAATGAAATAGAACACATATATAAAGAATATCAACAAAGCCAAAAGTTGGTTATTTGAAAAGACTAATAAAATTGATAAACCCATGGAAGGAATTATCAGGAAAAAAGAGAGAAGCACAAGTAAGCAAAGTCAGGAATGAAAAAAGAGACATTTCCTAGTTATCTACCACACAGGAAAAAAATTGTCAGAGGATATCATAAACAAGTATATGCCAATAATTTTTTTTTTGGAGGGGTAGACAGGGTCTCATTCTGTTGTCCAGGCTGTAGTGCAGTGGCAACATCATAGCTCACTGCAGCCTTGAACTCCTGGGCCCGAGCCAACCTGCCACCTTAGCCTCATGGGTATCTGGGATTCCAGACTCACACCACCTTGCCAGGCTAATTTTTAAAATTTTTTGTAGAGACAGATTCTCATTGTGTTGCTCAGGCTGGTCTCAAACTCCTAGCGTGAAGTGATCCTCCCACCCCAGCCTCCCATAGTGCTGGGATTACAGGCATGAGCCACTATGCCTGGCTTATGTCAACAATTAAACATTTTGAAAGATGACATATTTAGATGATAGATGAAATATATAATTTATCAAAACTGAGATATTAAGAAATAGAATACACGAATAGCTCCATAACTATTCAAAAAATTATATCCATAATTCAAAAACTTCCCTTAAAAGAAAACTCCAGATGGCTTCACCAGTAGATTCTAACTAAACATTTAAGGAAAAAACAATGACAATCTTACACAAACTCTTCCAGAGAACATAAAAATAGGGAACACCTTAACTTGTTGTATGAAGCTAGCATGACTTTTTTAAATCAAAGCCTGACAATATCCAAGCACAGTGGCTTACACCTGTAATCCCAGTACTTTGGAGGCTGAGGCAGGATTTGAACTCAGGAGTTTGAGACCAGCCTGGGCAACACAGTGAGACCCCCATCTCCACAAAAAAAAATTTCAAAATTATCCAGGCGTGGTGGTATGCACCTGTAGTCCCAGCTACTTGGGAGGCTGAGGTGGGAGAACTGCTTGAGCCCAGGAATTTGAGGCTGCAGTGAGCTATGACTGAGCCACTGCACTCCAGCCTGGGTGAAAAGACAATTCTGTCTCCTTAAAAAAAAAAAATGTTGGGTGCAGTGGCTCACGCCTGTAATCCCAGCACTTTGGGAGGCCGAAGCCGGTGGATCACCTGAGGTCAAGAGTTCAAGATCAGCCTGGCCAACATGGTGAAACCCTGTCTCTACTAAAAATACAAAAATTAGCTGGGTGTGGTGGTGCACACCTGTAATCCTAGCTACTCAGGAGGCTGAGGCAGGAGAATCTCCTGAACCTGGGAGGCAGAGGTTGCAGTGAGCCAAGATTGTGCCACTGCACTCCAGCCTGGGTGACAGAGCGAGACTTGTTTCCAAAATAAATAAATAAATAAATTGCCTGACAAGGCCATTTTAAGAAAGAAAAATTATAGGCCAATATGACTCATAAACAGATTTTGTTTTAAATCCTCTAAAATATATTAGCAAAATGAACTTAGCAATCTATAAAAAGAATAAGACATCATGGTCAAGTTAGATTTATCCCAGGAATTCAAAAATCAGTGTATTTCAATGCAATAACAAAATAAAGGAGAAAATACACATAATTATCTCAAGAAATGCAGAAAACATTTGATTAAATTCAACAACCATTCATGATTAAAAAAAAAAAACTCTTAGTAAACCAAGAATAGAAATGAACATATTAATCTGATAAAGGGATCTTCAAGCCTACTGGAGATATGAGATGTTGAAAGCTGTCATTTTGAGACAGAGAATCAGTCAAGGATGCCACTATCACCACATCTACTGAACACTGTACTGTGATCCTAGCCAGGTAGACCACGGGAAGAAAAGAGAGAAACAATATAAAGGACGGGAAAGAAATAAAATTGTCATTTTCAAAGATAATAGTCCATACAGAAATCCAAAAGAATCTACAAGTAATTAGAATAAGTGAGTTTAGGAAGGTTCCTTAATACAAGAGAATTATATAGAACTCAATTGCATTTTCATGTACCAGAAAGAAACAGAAAAAAATGTTTAAAATCTCCATTTATACTTAAATTTAAAAATCACAGAAAACTATAAATACATTATTAAGAGAAACTAAAGGTCTAAATAAATACTTAGATTCAAAAACTCAATATTGTGGTCTAGCAATTCCGCTACTGGGTATACACCCAACCGAAATAAAATTAGTATTTTAAAGAGATATCTGCATCTGCACGCCCATGTTTACAGCAGCACCATTCACAATATCCAAGATATGGAATCAAGCTAAGTGTTCATCAACAGACAAATGGATAAATGTCACATATGCTATTATGAAAGATAATATATATTACAAATATATATATATATATATATTTCTAAAATGGAATACTATTTGTCCATAAAAAATAATAAAATCTTGTTATTTGCAACCACATGGATAAAACTGGAAGACATTATATTAAGTGAAATAAGCCAGGCACAGAAAGATAAATACTGCATGAGCTCACTCACATGTGGAATCTAAAAAAGTTGATCTTGGTGGGCATGGTAGCTCCCTCCTGTAATCCCAGCTACTCGGGAGGCTGAGGTGGAAGGATAGCTTGAGACCAGGAATTTGAGATCAGCCTAAGAATCATAGTGAGACCTCATCTCTAAAAAAAAAATTAAAAATTAGGCAGATGTGGTAGTATGTGCCTGTAGTCCTAGGTATTTGGGAGGGTAAGGTAGGAGGATTGATTGAGCCTAGGACCTCAAGGCTGTATTGAGTTATGATCATGCCACTGCACTCTAGCCTGGGTGACAGAGAGAGATCATGTCTCTAAAAAATAAAAATAAAAAATAAAAGAGTTCATCTCATAGAAGAGAGTAGAATAGTGGTTACCATAGGCTAGGATGGTTGGGAGGAGGGGAGGATGAGAAAATGTTGATCAAAGAATATATAATTACAGTTATATAGGAGGAATGAGTTCAAGAGATCTAGTGTACAGCATGGTGACTATAGTTGATGATATATTACTGAAAAATGCAAAGATAGTGTATGTTAAATGTTTTCATCATTAAAAAATGATAACTATGTGAAGTGATACATTTGTTAATTAGCTAGATTTAATTATTCTACACTGTATATATGCATAAAACATTATCTTTTACATAATACATACAATTTCATGTCAATTTTTTAAAACCCTTCGATAATATAAAGAAGTTAGTTCCCTAAAAACTGATCTACACAATACAATCTCAATCAAAATCTCAAGAAAGTTTTACAGAACCTGAAAACCTGATTCAAAAACTCATAAGAAAATGTAAGCTAGGCATGGTGGCGGGCACCTGTAGTCCCAGCTACTTGGAGGCTGAGGCAGGAGAATGGTTTGAATCTGGGAGGTGGAGGCTGCAGTGAGCCGAGATTGTGCCACCACACTCCAGTTCAGGTGATAGAGTGAGACTCCATCTCAAAAAAAAAAAAAAAAGAAAAAAGAAAAAAAAGAAAAGAAAATGTAAAGCATCAAGAATATCCACGATACTGTAGAAAAAGAACAAGATGGCAGGTCTTGCTGTCCCAGATATCCAGAGTTATTCTAAAACAACAGTGAATAAGGAAGTTTCTAATAATTGGTGTAAGAGTAGAAAACTAGACAAAAAGGACAAAAACAGATCTAGACATACACAGACACTTGTTTTGTGATAAAGTGGCATCGCAGAGCAATGAGGAAAGGTTTATCTTTTCAATCTGTGGTTCTAGGCAGATTGGCTATCCCTTTGGGAGAAAAATGGAACTTAACCCTATCGTACATCATATATAAACACACCTAAAAAATCAATTTCAGGTGGATTGCAAATCTGAATGGCCAAGGTTAAAACCATAAAACTCCAAGAAAATAACCTAGGGAGAATACGTTCATGATTGTGTGTAGGGAAAGACTTGATAAACTGTACTAGACAGATCTTCTGTTTATCAAAAAAAAACATTAAAAGAATGTAAAGGCGATTCACAGAATAGGAGAAAACATTTACAACATAAATTTAACTCCCAGAGGGTTCACAGGCAGAATATATAAAGAATGCCTATAAAGATAACTTGATAGAAAATGAGGCAAGAAAAAAAAGAAAATGAGGCAAGAGACTTGAACGGACACTCCATAAAAGAAAATATCTAAATGACCAATAAAATACAAAAAGATGTTCATTTTCATTAGTCATTAGGAATATGCAAATAAAAATCATAATGAACTATTACTATAAGCCAAACAGAATAGATAAAATTTTAAAATATGACAGTACCAAAACGTTGACAAGGATGTAAAACAAAGTCAATTTTCACACAGGCAATTTTCATATAAAGGGAGGTTACATTAGTGTAATCACTTCTGAAAACAGCTGGAAACAATGGGATCATTCATATGCTACTGATGGGAAGGTACATTCATGAAAACGATCTTGGTAAACAGTTTGGCATCATCTATAAAAGTTAAAGTTGCACATACATGGGCGCACACACATAAACTCCATGACCCAGAACTCTACTCATAGACACATATGCCCAATAATGAGTGTAAATGTTCAACTGCAGCATTCTTTGCAAGAGCTCCCAAATGTAAGTGATGCTATATTGTATTATATACATATATATATATACACACACATATGTGTGTGTGTGTGTGTGTGTGTGTGTGTGTGTATTTTAGATGGAGTCTCGCTCTGTCACCCAGGCTGGAGTGCAGTAGCACGATCTCGGTTCACTGCAACCTCCACCTCCTAGGTTCCAGTTCCAGCAATTCTCCTGCCTCAGCCTCCTGAGTTACTGGGAGTAACTGGGATTACAGCTATGTGCCACTATGCCTGACTAATTTTTGTATTTTTAGTAGAGCTGGGTTTTACCACATTGGCCAGGCTGGTCTTGAACTCCTGACCTCAGGTTCAGGTGATCCACCCGCTTCAGCCTCCCAAAGTGCTGAGATTACAGGCGTGAGCCACCTCACCTGGCCTACATTGTATTATATTCATATACTATATATATAAATGTCCATCAATAATAGAATGGATAAATAAATCATTGTATATTCTATATATACCATGGAATACTATATGGCAACAAATCATAGTCACACACAACATAGGTAAATCTCACAATGTTTGGAAAAAGGAGCCAGACAAAAAAAAGAGCACATACTAGACGATTCATTTATACTAAATTTTAAAAACAGGTAAAATTAAATGAAAGTGCTTAGGGAGGCATGCCTAAGTAGTAAAAGTATAAAGAAAACAAGAAAGCAAATATCATGAGACAGGATAATGGTAACCCTTAGAGGGTGGTGAGGGGACAAAGATTGCAAGGGGGCACAACAGGAGCTTCTGGAGTCCTAGGAATCTTGTTTCTTGACCTAGTTTCTAGTTACACAGCTGTTCTCTTTACATAAATCATTCAGTGTTTATTTTTGTTCCAGGCACTTTTCTTGATGAGTTATATTTCACAATAAAGAAGCCTAAAAAATGACTCAGGGGGCAGATTAAACAGATTAGACAAAGCCAAATAAAGAAAGAGGGAACTGTAAAAGCGATGGGAAGAAATTGTACTAATGAATGTATCTAGAGAGACTAAGATACGTTAAATATTAAATTCCAGCAAGAAAGAAGGATAAAGACAATCTTCAAAGAGAAATTTTAAATTGATAAAATATATCAATCCTATTATCCAAATATTTTTCTGAATCCCAAGCCAGAAATAAAACACCTAGACTCATCATAGTGAATCTTCAGAACCATAAACTCAAAGAAAAGATCTTAAGAAGAGATGTGGAAAAATTGCGTTACTTACAAAGAATCAAGATATAGACTGACAGTTATCTTCAACAGTAATAATCGAAGCCAGAAGACAATGGAACGCTATCTTGAAAATGATACACTGCCAAGCCAGAACTTTATACTCAGAGAAAATCTCTTTAAGATTAAAATCAAAATAAAGACATTTTCAGAATGACAAAGTTCATTATTAATGGGCCCTAAACTGTTAAAGAATGATTTTAAGGAAAATGATCCCCCAAAGAAGGTCAGAGATATAAGAAATGGTAAGCAAAGAAAAAGGTAAATACAGCTGGGTGTAGTGGCTTCTGCTTGTAGGAGGACCAAACAAGAGGCTCACTTGAGGCTGGGCATTGAAGACCAGCCAGGGCAACACAGCAAGACCCCATTTCTACAAAAAACAAAATTAGCCAGGTGCAGTGGCACATGCCTGTAGTCCTAGTTATTCAGGAGGCTGAGGCAGGAGGATCGCTTGAGCCCAGGAGTTTGTGGCTGCAGTGAGTCATGATCATACAACTGCACAACAGAGCAAGACCTCATCTCTTTTGAAAAAAAAAAGGCCCAGCATGGTAGCTGATGCATACCTGTAACCCCAGCACTTGGGGAGGCCAAGGCAGAAGGACCACTTGAGCCTAAGAGTTTGAGACCAGCCTGGGCAACACAGCAAAACTCTGTCTCTATAAAAAAGAGACAGGGTATGGTGGCTCACACCTGTAATCCAAGCTACTCAGGAGGCTAAGGTGGGAGGATCACTTGGGCCTGGGAGGTTAAGGCTGCAATTAGCTGTGATCACACCACTGACTGCATTCCAGCCTGGGAAAAAGAGTGAGACCCCATTTAAAAAAAAAGAAGAAGAAGAAGAAGAATAGAGGAAGGTAAACATTGTGGTAAATCTAAACAAATACTGACTATAAAGCAAGAACATAGGCTGCGCACAGTTGCTCACGCCTGTAATTTCAGCACTTTGTGGGACCAAGACAGGTAGATTTCTTCAATCCAGGAGTTTGAGACCAGCCTGGGCAACATGGCAAAAATCCATCTCTACTAAAAATGCAAAAAAAATCTGCCAGGTGTGGTGGCACACACCTGTAGTTCCAGCTACTCAGGAGGCTGAGGTGGGACAAACACCTGAACCCAGGGAGATCTAGGCTAAAGTGAGGCAAAATCCCACCACTGCACTTCAGCCTGGGTTACAGAATGAGACCTTGTCTCAGAAAAAAAAAAAAATAAATCAAGAACATTAGCCAGTGGTGACACACACCTATAGTCTTAGCTATTTGGGAGGCTGAGACAGAGGAGCACTTGAGCCCAAGAGTTTGAGGTTACAGTGAGCTATGACAGCACCACTGCACTCCAGCCTGGGAAACAGTGACACCACCCTGTCTCTTAAAAAAAAAAAAAAAGAAAGAAAAACAAAAATAATAATCGAATATACATTTACATAAAAGTGAATGAAAAAGAAAGCGAAACAGGAATGGAGAAATAAAGAGAGCAAGAATGGATGATTTTTCCTTTCATTTTTGTTTTCTTTTTTATTTGTTTTGAGTCAAGGTCTCACTCACTCTGTTGCCCAGGCTGAAGCGTAGTGGCATGATCTCAGCTCACTGCAACCTCCACCTCCTGGGCTCAAGCGATTCTCCTGCCTCAGCCTCCCAAGTAGCTGGGATTACAGACATCTGCCACCACACCCAGCTAATTTTTGTATTTTTAGTAGAGAGTGGGGGTTTCACCATGTTGGCCAGGCTGGTCTCGAACTCCTGACTTCAAGTGATCCACCCACCTCAGCCTCCCGAAGTGCTAAGATTACAGGTGTGGGCCACCACGCCTAGCCTATTTTTGTTTTCTTTATTCATCTCTTAAATTTATTCTTCTTTTTACAAGAAAAGAAGCCATGAATGACTTTTTCATTAAGTTTTTTGTAACAGCAATCACGAAAACACAGTCATGCCTAAAGGGAAATGTGGCATCTAACCTGAGTTTAATACATATCAAAAGTCAAAATGATGTGGGTGTTAGATTATTTGCCACTTTATCTATGCCTCTGCTATAGTAATTAAAGTGTATTAGTATTAGATCAATTATTGTTCACTTCAGTCTACCCTGCTGTTGCTCAAGTTATACTTCATTTAGTTGGAATAATCTAGGTGCTTGGCACATGTGAATTTTCCTAATCTGCTAAGCCTTACCACTTAAACTCTGTTTTCTTTTATTGTTGCTGATGTAAATAGTTCTAAAATGATATAACTTTTCATATAGAATAGATCAAAATCACTGATCCTTTCTTGATGGCCCAAGGTCGTTGGTATAAACTACTACCACTATTGCTGATATAAAGAAACACCCTCAGTAGCTGTGGTGTAAGGGCTTTTGTGACTGCCACACTGTCAGGTATTCTATTCTTGGTCATCACAGTGTTGGCATCTAGTAGCCTCTTCCACCAACCTGTAAACTGATTTTGTGGAGCCATTCTGCTTAGGCCCTCTTTTGATTACATTTCCTAGATATAGCAAAAGAAACAGAATTAGGGGTGGAGTCTGAAAATGTTATTGAATTGCTGCAATCTCATGATAAAACTTTAACAGCTGAAGTTGCTTTTTATGGAGGAGCAAAGAAAGTGGTTTCTTGAGATGGAACCTACTCCTGGTAAAGATGCTGTGAACCCTGTTGAAATGACAATAAAAGATTTAGAATATCGCATAAATTGAGTTGATAAAGCAATGGCATGGTTTCAGAGGACTCCAATTTTGAAAGAAGTTCTATAAAATGCTATCAAACAGCATCACATAGTAGAGAGAACTCTTTCATGAAAAGAAGAGTCAATCAACTCGGCAAATTTCTTTGTTGTCTTATTTTAGGAAACTGTCGCAGGCACTCCAACCTTCAGTAACCACTGCCCTGATCAGTCAGCAGCCATCAATATCAAGACAAGACCTTTCATCAGCAAAAAAATTACAACTTGCTGAAGGCTCAGATAATTATTAGCAATTTTTAGCAATAAACTACTTAACTAAAATACGTACTTTTAAAAGATACAATGCTATTGCACACTTAACAAACTATAGTATAGTATAAACATAACTTTTTTTTTTTCCTGAGACAGGATCTCCCTCTGCCCCTCAGGCTGAAGTGCGGTGTTATGTTCATAGCTCACTACAGCTTTAACCTCCTGGGCTCAAGCATCCTTCTGCCTCAGCCTCTCAAGTTGGTGGGACTACAGGTGGGTATCACCACACCTGGCTAATTGCTCTTTTTGTAGAGATAGGGTCTTGCTATGTTGAGCCAGCTGACTGGTATCAAACTCCTGGCCTCAACTGATTTTCCCCACCTTAGCCTACTAAAGTGCTAGGATTACAGGCATGAGCCACCAACACACTCAGTATAACTTTTATATGCACTGGGAAACCAAAAAACTCGTGTGACTCACTTTATTGCAACCTTTGCTTTATTGCCATGGTCTAACACCAAACCTGCAGTATCTCCAAGTTATGCCCACACTGTGAAAATTAAATGAGATCATGAGAGCAAAACATATAGTGCCTGGTTTAAACGGTGTTTCAAATGTTAACTGTTATCTTTTAAAATCCTAAGTAATAATTTCCATTTAAATAGACTTCCTTAACTATTTTCTCCATGGCATCCTTATGAAAATGCTACCACAGGCCAGGCACAGTGGCTCACGCCTGTAATCTCAGCACTTTGGGAGGCCAAGGCGGGTGGATAACCTGAGGTTGGGAGTTCAAGACCAGCCTGATTAACAAGGAGAAATGCCATCTCTACTAAAATTACAAAATTAGCCAGGCAAGGTGGCGCAAGCCCGTAATCCTAGTTACTCAGGAGGCTGAGGTGGGAGAATCACTTGAACCCGGGAAGCAGAGGTTGCAGTGAGCCGACATCACACCATTGCACTCCAGCCTGGGCAACAAGAGCAAGACTCCGTCTCAAGAAAATAAAATGCTACTACAAATATTAACAGTGGCTAATATTTCATTAACACTTACTACTATATGTTAACACTGTGCTGAATTCTTTATGGGGAATCTGAATCCTTAGAAAAGCCACTGGAGGTAGGTATCATGACATTCCTATTACTAACAAACACTGAGAGAGGCTAAATAGCTTGTCCAAGTTCACAGAATGGTAAGTGGGAAAATAGAATTCATACAGGTTTCACTCCAGAATCCATAATTGTAAGCACTCCCCTATCCTGAGAGGGGCATCAGCTTCTGCTGCTGCTAAAATCTGCTTACAAGCAAGTTGAGAACAGGATAATTCATTGTCCTTTACCCTTATTTTCTACTTGACCATCCAAGGTCCCAGCTGGAAAAGCAAAAGGTTTTTTTGTTTTGTTTTTGTCTTTTTTAACTTTTGCTTTTTAACTTACCCACTCACAGTCAATTCCAAGTACTGGAAAATCTTGTAATTCACTTCTAAGCAAGGGCTCAATTTGATCCCATTCTGCCTCCTGAGACACAGTCACCACCTTTGCTTTAAGGATCCGTTCCTCCCACGAAGATCTGGGGGCACTGGATTGCAGCTGATCATCTTCTGGAGGGGGCAGCTCTCCACTGCCCAGCACTTTCTGCTGCGGCTGCTGGGTCACAGGACTTGTTTTACTCCTTCGGCGGCGCTGGATGCCTTTCCACAGGACAAACCCCCCTACAGCCACACCCAGAAGGGTAGTCACTGTCAAAGCCACTAAGTTCTGTCTAGACATCTTCGACTTTTCTACTCTTTAGAAAAGCATATCACTAATCCCACAATCTGCAAAACAAATGGCAAAAAGATATTTATATACAGAATATGAACCTTTATGTAAACAAGTTCTCCCCCTAAAAAATGTCCCATTTATAATCTCTGTGTCCACAAACTAAAACAACTGCTATAAATTTCCACGTGAAATGGTAGCAATTGTTTGATTTCTTCATCTTCATAATCTCTGTATTCCATCTCTATCTCCATCCATACCCCAGGAAATCTCCCTGCCCTCTGATAGTTCCCCAGGGTTCTCTTAATGATATAAAAACATATTATACAAAAGGCTATCTGCATAATGAAGTGTGATCTAGAATAAAAAAAACAAACAATAAGCTAAACCCTCACCTCCAACTGCTGATTAATGAATGAATTTTTTAGTTAATGGATCTTTTTCAAATTATTTTGCATTTCAAACCTTTGGTCACCTAATAGTTGAAGGAAAACTTCTGCTTCTCAATTTAAAAAAAATCATAACCATCAGTCAGTTGGTGGGGAGATTTTTTTTTACTCTCTGGAAGGTGTAGCAGTGAGGGAGTAGAGGAAACAGGCTGGAGTCAACACTTTCTATTGCTCCAGAAGGCTCACTGATTTTCCATAGAAACCGATTCGGTTATTGTAGGGTAAGGCAGGGTGGTACAAAAGAGAATGGATCAGAAAAGAAAAAGAAAAAGGTAGAACTTAGAGAGATATCCAAGATGCAAAGGAGGAGGTTGCAAACTGAAGTGTCCACAGCGCCAGGCAGTTAATGTAAATAAATGAAACCAAAAATTGTCCTTTTTTCATTTTTCTGTAACATGTGGCTTTCTCCATATGTGGGAAGGAAATGAGTATACAGCACTATTTCTGTACTATTAAAATAACAGTAAAAGTGCAACAATAATACATAATAAAAGAGGACAAAAACTACCTTCAGAGGCAGTTTTTGTTGAAAGTCCTTGCATTCTGTAAAGCTGCCTACTTACAAATTGCCCTCTTTGATAGCCTCTGCCATGACAAGTGTTAACTCTCTCCTTAGAGCCTGTTAAATAGGTGGAGAGAGCTCTGAGACTCCACTTTACAGTCTTCCTGTGACCTGGCTTGTAGACTCATCATCCTGACCAATGTCTTCTGCACAGTTCCAAGTTTGTCAATGTATCTCTTCAAATGTGGCATTCAGGTCTATATACAATATTTGAGGCCAGGCATGATGGCTCATGCCTATAATTCCAGCACTTTGGGAGGCTGAGGTGGGCAGATTGTTTGAGCTCAGGAGTTCAAGACCACCCAGGGAAACATAGCAAAATCCCATCTCTACTTAAAAAAACAAACAAAAAAATTTACAAAAAATTAGCCAGGTGTGGTGGCATGCACCTACAGCCCCAGCTACTCAGGAGGCGGAGGTGGGAGAACCACCTGAGCCTGAGAAGTCAAGGCTGCAGTGAGCCATGATTACGCCACTGCAGTCCAGCCTACGTGACAGGAGTGAGACTCTGTCTAAAACAAACAAACTTGAGATACAGTCTAACTGATGGCGGCTACAGTGACACTATTACTTCCCAGTAGCTGGACCCTATATTTTATTAATGCTGTATGAAATGATATATTTTTTAGTAATAGAATCTCATTGTTGGGTCATATAAAGCCTGTAGTAAATTAAAATTCACTGACACCAAATCAAGTTCTCCATTTTACATATTTCTAATTTATATTTTGCATTTAAATCAAAAATGCTTCTTCTAAATTTTATCTTGTCTGTTTCAGCCAAATGTTTCATCTATCGAGACCAATTTGCATCTTGATTATGTTTCCCTCTCAACTTAAACATAATTTTATATACAAAACTGAATATTTGTTTTCAGAGAAAATAACATATCCTAACATATGCTTTTATTAATTCATTTTTATTTGGAGAGGTTTTGTAAGCTGCATGTTTTTCTTCTTTTTCAGCCAAAGGATTCATTCAGCAAACCTGTATATAAAACATTCAATAAGCCAGACACTGTAATAGACCCTGGGTAAAAAGAGTTGAAAGGCACAATCTCCTTTCAAAAAATTCACGATTTAGCCAAGGAAAAACACACATGATGAACAAGTTGCAAAGAGTGAGATAACACCAACAAGTGAAGCACATACAACTACACGAATGGCTTGTACTTGAGGAAAGAGTGGGGATATTGTTTTTATTTTTATTTTTTTGAGACAGGGCCTCACTTTGTCACCCAGGCTGGAGTGCCATGGCACGATCTCAGCTCACTGCAGCCTTGACCTCCTGAGTTCAAGTGATTCTCCCACCTTAACCCCTCAAGTAGCTAGGACTGACCACAGATGCATGCCAGCACCCCAACTAATATTTTGTATTTTTGGTAGAAACAGGGTTTTGTCAGGTTGCCCAAGCTGGTCTTGAACTCCTGAGCTCCAACACCCCAGCTAATATTTTGTATTTTTGGTAGAAATGGGGTTTTGACAGGTTGCCCAGGCTGTTCTCAAATCCTGAGCTCAAGCAATCTGCCCACATCGACCTCCTAAAATGCTAGGATTACAGGCATGAACCACCACACCTGGCTGAGTTGGGGTATTATTAAGACAAAACACTTGCTGAGAGAGATGGTGTCTGAGACTGGCATTCAAACAGGAGTGAGAGTTCTCCAGGTGCATAAGGCAGATAGGAGGAGGGCACCCCAGGCAGAAGGAATAACTTGTATATGAATGAAAAGGGCAGGAAACACAACAGGATAGGGGACACATTTAAACAAATGTAAAATGTAGGTGGGTGCAGTGGCTCACGCCTGTAATCTCAGCACTTTGGGAGGCCAAAGTGGGAGGATCACCTGAGTTCAGGAGTTTGAGACTGGCCTAGGCAACCTGGCAAAACCCCATTTTTACCAACATGGTAAAATCCCATTTTTAATAAAGATTCAAAAATTAGCCAGGTGTGGTGGCCATGTGCTTGTAGTCCCAGCTACTCAGGAGGCTGAGACACAAGAATCACTTGAACCTGGGAGCAGAGGTTGCATTGAGCCAAGATTGTACCACTGTCCTCCAGCCCGGGGAATAGAGTAAGACTCTATCACAAAAACAAAAACAAATAAAGGAATGTAAGATGTACTATATGTGTAAAATATACACCAAATTTTTGAATACTTACTACCAAAAAATGTAAATTTTTTGATAATTTCCATACCGATTTTTATGGTGATTTCTTTATTGTGGCAAAATATATATAACATAACAGTTACGATTTTAGCTTTTTTTTTTTTTTTTTTGAGACAAAGTCTGGCTCGATAACAGAGGCTGGAGTGCAATGGTGTAGTCTCAGCTCCCTGCAACCTCCACCTCCCAAGCTCAAGCCATCCTCCTATTTCAGCCTCCCAAGTAGCTGGGACTGTAGGTACTTCCCCGACAGTGCACAGCTAAATTTTTTTTTTAATTTTTTTTGCAGAGATGGGGTTTCGCCATGTTGCCCAGGCTGGTCTCTAACTCGTGAGCTCAAGGGATCCTCCCACCGTGGCCTCCTAAAGTGCTGGGATTACAGGCATGAGCCAACACACCTGGCCCATTTTAGCCATTTTTAAGTGTACAGTTCAGTGACAGTAAGTACATTCACACTGCTACAACCATCACCATCAACCATTTCCAGAAAAATTTCATCCTTGCAAACAGAAACTATAACTCAACAAGAATTCCCCACTCTCTTCTTCTAACCCCTGATAATTCCTAGTAGACTTTTTATCTCTAGGAATTCCATATTAATTTTTTAATACATACGTTGAAATAATCTTTGGAATATACTGGGTTAAATATAATCATGTGCCACTAACAATGTTTCGGTCAACAACAGACCACACACACAATAGTTCTACAAAATTATAAGATTACAATGGAGCTGAAAAATTCCTATTGCCTCGTGACATCGTAGCCATCCTATCCATCCTAACGTCACTGCACAATGCATTATTCACCAATGTTATGCTGGAGTTAACAAACCTACAGCACAGCCAGTTGTATAAAAGTACAGCACATGCAATTATGTACAGTATATACTTGATAATGACAATAAACGACTACGTTACTGGTTTATGTATTTACTGTATTTTTTATTTTACAGTGTACTCCTTCTACTTATAAAAAAATTAATTGTAAAGCAGCCTCAGGCAAGTCCTTCACGAGTTATTCCAGCAGGCATTGTTATCATAGGAGATGGCAGCTCCATGCCTGTTACTGCCCCTGAAGACTTTCCAATGGGATGAGATGTAGAGGTAGAAGACAGTGATATTGATGATTCTGACTCTGTGTACGTCGAATGTGTGTATTTGTGTCTTAGTTTTTAACAAAAAGGCTTAAAAAGTTTAAAAAAAATTTTTTTAAGTTGAAAAGAGCTTATAAATTAGAGAAACATTTTCATAGAGCTGTACAACATATTTGTGTCTTAATCTGTTATTACAAGTCAGAGTTAAAACAATTAAAAAGTTTATAAAGTAAAAAAGTTACAGTAAACTAAGGTTATTATTGCAAAAAAAAAATTTTAAATAAATTTAGCATAGCCTAAATATACAGTGTTTATAAGATCTAAAGTAGTGTATAGTCATATCCTAGGCCTTCACATTCACCCATCACTCACTCACAGATTCACCCAGAGCAACTTTCAGTCCGGCAAGCTCCATGCACGGTAGATGTCCTGCATAAGTGTAACATTGTTTGTTTGTCTGTTTGTTTGTTTATTTATTTATTTGAGATGGAGTCTTGCTCTGTTGCCCAGGCTGGAGCGCAATGGCTTGATAGCGGCTCACTGCAAACTCCCCCTCCTGGGTTCAGGCAATTCTCCTGCCTCAGCCTCCCAAGAAGCTGCGACTACAGTCATGTGCCACCACACCCAACTAATTTTTTATTTTTAGTGGAGATGGGGTTTTACCATGATGGCCAAGCTGGTCTCCAACTCCTGACCTCAGGTGATCCAACCACCTCAGTCTCCCAAAATGCTGGGAGATTACAGGCGTGAGCCACCAGGCCCGGCCCACTATTTATCTTTTACACCACGTTTTTACTGTACTTTTATGCTTAGATATGTTTAGATACACAAATACTATTGTGCTACAATTGCCTATAGGACTCAGCACAATAACATGCTGTATAGGTCTGCAGCCTAGGAGCAATAAGCTATACCATACAGCCTACATGTGTACTAGGCTATGCCATCTATGTTTGTGTAAGTGTGCTCTATCATGGGCATAAAACGACACATTTTGCAGAACAGATTCTCATTTAGTGATGCCATTATTACAGTTCACCTTGTTTCTTTTTATATCTTTAATGTGGCTACTAGAAAATTTTAAATTGGGGCTCACATTCTACTTCTAACGGACACTACTGTGCTAGAACATAATGTGCAAGTAAGGAAATAGAGACGATGCTGGAATGAGTAGATACAGGACAAATCATGAGGTGAGGGTCATACATTACCCTACAGGACACTGGAGAGCAAATAACAGACTTCTAAGGAGAGTGATAGGATCAGACAATCATAGTGCTAATGCAGGTGCTAGCCTGGAGGAGGGCAAGGCTGTAGGTAGGGAGACCTGTTAGAAGGCTCATAAAGCAGAGCTGAGAGGCAAAGAATATTCAAATTATGGCAGAGGAAAGCAGAATGGAAAAGAGCCACAGCTCCTAAACAGAATGGCTACATCACAACCACCTGGAAAAACAATAATCATCAACCAACTTTAAGAAATTATAGGATAATTCAGAAAGTCTGATGAGTATAAAATCAATAGCTTTCCAAACCTATTATTAAAATGTGAAAAAAAGAAATCTCATTCACAGTAGCAATACACCTGTATACTATTTTAAAACTACATAAAATAACCACATATACACATACACAAATCTAGGAATGAATTCAACAAGAAATGCATCAGATCAATACCCAAAGAGAAGCAGAAAACCTTTGTGAAGATCTAGAAGACCAGAAGAGTAGAGATGTATTACAGCAGCTATCACAGAGTACCTATCGTGTGTCAGGTGCTTGACATGTACATATATACTCATGTTAAAGTATTCATTTAATCCTTTCAGTAACCCTATGTGGGAGGTACTATAATTATCCTATTTTTTATAAGAAGAAAAGACTGTTTTATAGAAATACTCAATATGTAAATTCAATACAAACTTCATTTTAAAAAACTTTTTAAAGAATGAATTGACTGTGTGCAGATGAGAAACTGGTGGCCACGACCCTAAGTAAATTAATGCAAGAACAGAAGACCAATTACTGTGTGTTCTCCCTTATACGTGCACATGGACAAAAAGATGGGAACAACAGACATCAGGGACTACTAGAGAGGAGGGGAAGACAGGGAAGGGAGCTGTGGGCTGAAAAACTACCTATGCTCAGTGCCTGAGTGAAGGACTCATCCATACCCTAAACCCCAGCATAACACAATATACTCATGTAACAAATCTGCACATGTACCCCCTGAATTTAAAATAAAAGTTGAAATTACATATATATATATAAATGGAACGAATCAACCATCGAGAAAGTGAAACAACACACAGAATGGGAAAAAATATTTACAAATCATATATCTGGAAAGGGTGTATATCCAGAATATATAAAAATTGCTTACAATCAAATAATAAAAAAAAATTAAAAACTGGCTAAGGATCTGAATAGGTATTTTTCTTCTTCATTTTGTTTGTTAATATATATTTTTTAGAGACGAGATCTGGTTCTGTTGCCCAGACTACAGTGCAGTAATGCAAATCATAGCTCAAGACAGCGTCAAACTCCTAGGCTCAAGTGATCCTTCTGCCTCAGCCTCTTGACTACAGTTGTGCTAACTGAAGAGACATTTCCTGATAGAAGGTAATACAAATGGCCAATAAGTACATGAAAAGATGTTCAATATCATTAGCTGTTAGGGAAATGCAAATCCAAACCACAATCAGATACCACTTTACACCCAATAGGATGGTTCTATTAAAAAAAAACAAACAAAGCCAGGTATGGTGGCTCACATCTGCAATTCTAGCACTTTGAGAAGCCAGGGTGGGAGGGTCACTTGAGGCCAGGAGTTTGAGACAAGACTGGGAAACATAGTGAGACCTTAACTCTATAAAATAAAAAAAAATTAAATTAGCCAGGAGTAGTAGTGTGCCTATAGACTTAGCTACTTGGGAGGCTGAGGCAGGAAGACAGTTTGAGCTCAGGAGTCTGAGGCTGCAGTAAGCTTTGATCACTCCACTGCACTCCAGCCTGATCAATAGAGTAAGACCTTGTCTCTCAAAAAACAAAAAAAAGAAAAGAGAAATACACTGGCAATGATGTGGAGAAATTAGAAATACCATCCATCGTTGGTGGGAATGTCAAATGGTACAGCTTCTCTGGAAAACAGTCTGGCAGTTATATGACCTAGCAATTCCACTGGGAGGTATCTACCCAAAGGAAATGAAAACACATGCCCATACTAAAGTTCACAGCTATTCATAATTGCCCAAAAGTAGAAATAACCCAAATGTCAATTAGTTGATGAATAGATGATTAAAATACAGTATATGTGTCTGTTATGAGTTGAATTGTATTCCCCAAAAAGTTATGTTGAAGGTCTAACCCCTAGTACCTGTGAATGTGACCTTATTTGGAAACAGTGTTTTCGCAGATGTAATCAAGTTAAAACAAGGTCATACTGAAGTAGGGTGGGCCCTTAATCCACTATGACTGGTGTCCTTACAGGAAGAGGAAAAGGAACAGACGTACACCGAGAGAATCTGATGTGGAGACAGACACACAGGGAAGGTGACTATTTGAAGACAGAGGCAAAGATTGGAGTTATGCAACTGCCAACCAAGAAATGTCAAGGATTGCCTAAAACCACCAGAAACTAGGAAGAGGCAAGGTAGGATTCTCCCTACAGCCTTCAGGAAGAGCACGACCCTGCTGATACCTTAATTTTGAACTTCCAGCTTCCTTAACTGCAAGAGAATAAATCTCTGTTGTTTCAAGCCACCAGTTTGTGCTACTTTGACCACAGCCCTACAAAACAAATATACCATAGGATGAAATTTCATTCAATAATATAAAGGAATGAAGAACTGATACATGCTGTAGCATAGATGAATCTTGAATACATTATCCAAAGTTAAGGCAGCCAGTCACAAAAGATCACACACTGATGGCCAGGCGCAGTGGCTCATGCCTGTAACCCCAGCACTTTGGGAGGCCGAGACAGGCGGATCACCTGAGGTCGGGAGTTCTAGACCAGCCTAACGTGGAGAAACCCCGTCTCTACTAAAAATACAAAATTGACTGGGCATGGTGGCGTATACCTGTAATCCCAGCTTCTCGGGAGGCTGAGGCAGGAGAATAGCTTGAACCCAGGAGGTGGGGGTTGCAGTGAGCCAAGATCATACCACTGCACTCCAGCCTGGGCAACAAGAGCAAAACTTCATCTCAAAAAAATACACACACACACACCTTGTATGATTCCATTTATACAAAACACCGAGATCTAGAAAGACAGAAATATTAGTAGTTGCCTAGGGCTGGGGTCCTAGGGGCGTCAGGGATAGGGAGTGACTTTAGGGAATAGAGATAGGGAGGGAGTGACTTGGGGTGATAAAAATGCTCTAAAATTAGATTATGGTTATGGTGGCACAACTCTATGAATATACTAAAATCATCAAATTGTACACTTTGAATAATGAATTGTATGGTGTGTGAATTACATCTCAATAAGGCCATTAAAAAATGATTTGGGGCCGGGGTGGTTCATGCCTATAATCCCAGCATTTTGGAAGGCCAAGGTGGGTGGATCACTTGAGCCCAGGAGTTCAAGACCAGCCTGGGCAATATGGTGAAACCTTGTCTCTATAAAAAACACAAAAATTAGCCAGGCATGGTGATACATACCTGTAGTTCCAGCTACTTGGGGGGCTGGGGCAAGAGGATCACTTGAGCCCAGAAGGTCAAGGCTGCCACTGCATTCCAGCTGGGTGACTGAATGAGACTCCCCTCTTAAAAGAAAAAAAAAATTGAGAAGTTGACTCTAAAATTAATCTGGAAAAGAAACTAATAATAGCCAAAATATTGATTTTTAAATAATAGAAGATGTGAGCTGATATAGTATATTACTTCCAATAAAATAATTACGATGGAGTATTTACCCTATTAGATGTCAACATATAACATACAGTTTATTTAATAGAGGATGTTGTGGTATTGGTCCAGCAAAATAGAAAAGTAAGCCATAAAACAGAAGTGAGTCTAGAAACAGACCCTGTATGAGAAATGAGTACATGAGGCCAGGCAAGGTGGCTCATGTCTGTAATCCCAGCACTTTGGAAGGCCAAGGTGGGAGAAATCTCCTGAGGCCGGGAGTTTGAAGCCAGCCTGAGCAACATAGCAAGACCTCATCTCTACCTCCCCAAATAAAAATTAAAAAGAAATTAGTACATGATAAGTGTGACATTTCAGATTAATGGCTCAAGAATGGACTGACTACTCAAAGTGACAGTGTTTGGAAAACAACAATTACACACACACAATTCCGGAGGAATTAAAGAAAAACTCAAACTATTCCCACAAGAAGAACTTCGAGGAGAAAACAGCTTTAGAAGAAAACCCTGCTCTTTCTAAGAGTAGAGGAGGGGCCAGGCACAATGGCTCACAGCACTTTGGGAGGCCGAGGCGGGCAGATCACCTGTGGTCAAGAGTTTGAGACCAGCCTGGTCAACATGGTGAAACCCCGTTCTCTACTAAAAATATAAAAAGTAGCTGGGTGTGGTGGTACATGCCTATAATCCCAGCTACTCGGGAGGCTAGGCAAGAAAATTGCTTGAGCCCTGGAGGCAAAAGTGTCAGTGAGCCGAGATCATGCTATTGCACTCCAGCCTGGGCAACAAGAGCGAAACTCCATCTCAAAAAGAAAAAAAAAAAGAGTAGAGGATTTTTCAACCTCAGTACAACTGACATTTTTGGCTGGTGAAATTCTTTGTTGTGGGAAGCTTTCCCATGCGCTGTAGGATGTTTAGCAGCACCCCTGGCTTCTACTCACTAGATAACCAATAGCAGCACCACCCTAGTAGAACAAACAATGTCTAGACATAGCCAAATAACCCTGAGAGCAAAAATCTCTCCCATTTAACAACAATTCCGATTGGGAATGACAGCCACAAAATACAAACACACACAAAACAGACTGATAAATTAAAACCTAAAATTTTAAACTTTGTTTCAACAAAGATGCCATATAGTTAAAAGACAAGCAACAGCTTAAAAAAAAAGCAATAAGGAGTAAATATTATAAATATATGTGAATAACAAAATATCAAAATCCAGAACATATAAAATATTACTATAAGTCAATAAGGAAAAGAAGATCCAATAGAGATGTTTCTTAAAAGAGGAAATACAAACAGCCATCAATCATGAAAAATGTTCAATCTCAATAGTAACTAGGTGAATGCAAATTAAAACAGCAATGAGAAATCACTTTTCCATCCATCAGATTGGCAAAAATAGAAAAGATTCATACCGCTAAATGTTCAAAAGAGCATGGGGCACCATGCACGGTGGCTCACTCCTGTAATCCCAGCTACTTGGGAGGCTGAGGCAGGAGAATCGCTTGAGCCCGGGAGGCAGAGGTTACAGTGAGCCAAGACCAGTGGACCACTTGAGATCAGGAGTTCGAGACTAGCCTGGCCAACATAGGGTGAAACTCTGTCTAAAAATACAAAAATTAGCAGGGTGTAGTGTTGGCGCCTGTAATCCCAGCTACTCGGGAGGCTGAGGCAGGAGAATTGCTTGAACCCAGGAAGTGGAGGCTGCAGTGAGCCGAGATCGCACCACTGTACTTCAGCCTGGGCAACAGAGCAAGACTCTATCTCAAAAAAAAAGAGCATAGAGGAAATTATTTTATACACTGTGGGTGGCAGTTTGGCATTCCTGTATGTCCATACCCGCCCACTCAGCAATTCCACCTGCAGGTACCCCACCCTTGAGAAATGCTCACATGGGCACAGAGGCGAGTGGAAGGATGTTCTCCACCACACTGTGTCTAACATTGAAAAACTGGAAACAATCTATGGAATCTTACATAAGAATAGAACTTACGTGTGGAAGGATGTTCTCCGCCACACTGTGTCCAACATTGAAAAACTGGAAACAGTCTATGGTTTCTTACATAAGCATAGAACTTACAGAGCAAGTAGAAAGAATAGGTAGATCTCTAGGTATTGACAAAGAAAAAATTCCAAGACCCATTTTTAAGCATAAAATGTCAAGTTGCAGAATGCATAAAACATACATATTTGTAAAAGTTTAACATGAAATCTTACAAACATATATCTTACACGGACACATACTTGTCAATAAATGCAAAGAAAAATATACCCAAACTGACAACAGTTCTTATTTTGTGGGAAAGGGACTGGTAAAGAAGAAAAGGTGGAGACGGAAAAAAACAAATATCAAAGAGGATCTGTCTTCCTCACTCCCCACCCTCACCACCAGGAAGCACAGCAAGCTAAGAAGGATCTGTCTTAACAGTTTTACATAATTTTGTTACAAGACTTTATGCACGGACTATAACTAGGATATTTTAAAAATACATTTTTAAAACAAGCTCAACTTGACCACATTTAATCCATCTTCGCCCCCACGCCCCAACCCCCATTTCCTAATTCCTATGATTAACAAAGCCTTTCACGGCAATTCCTTCTATTCTTGTAACAGAACTAAAAAGAAAAAAAAAAGTATAATTTTGTGTTTTTGAGGAGAGGGTATACAGAGGAGTCTGAATGTTGTATTCATATCAAAAGCTTATCGAGGGATGCTTGTTTGTATTCTAAGGAGCAGGTGTCAATTTTGTAATAAATAATGATTAAGTTGCTTAAGTTTTGATCCATCCCAGGGATGTGAAAAGCGAAGGAGGTGGCTCCCGACCAGGCCCAGAGCAGGGTGTGGTCTGGGAGGACAGGAATGGTAGCGGGGGGTGGCGGCTCCCACGAATCCAGGGGAGAAAACACCAGCTGTGGCCGCCTGGAACCCGCAGCGCCCGAGGAGTTACCAGGTGCCGCAGGCGGGGCCTCCTTTTTAGCTGATTGGGACACGCAGCCTGGAATGTCTGGTAGGGACTCCCAGAGACAGGGTAAGGGGGTCGGAAGGAGAGGCCCAAGGAGGGCGCGGGAGGCCGCGGGCAGGGGTGAGGCCCTCTTTACGCACCTGGGTGCTCAACCGCTCCGCCGTGGGCGACGGGGGTGAGGAGGGTCACGTCGAGGGGCGGGGAGAGGGGCCGGGCCAACTCGCTCCGGGACAGCGGGGTCCCCGCAATGTCACCCCCGCACACGGTAACATCCCCAGCTCCACAACCCCTCTTGGTCTGCACTGGAAGCCCCTCTGCCCCGCGCACAATCCCGGCGCGAGGCCTCGCCGGCCCTTCAGCCTCACTTACCTGCGGTCTCGGACTGGCTCGCACACCTGCCGCGGGCTCACGTTAAAAAGATGGAACCTGTGCAGCCGCCTGCGCGAACCCACCCGGATTCACTAGGGCCGTAACCACTTCCGTTCCTGCGGCAGGCCTGGGGGGCGTAATCCCAGTTGGGGTGTGCGAACGGGCGACGCCATCTTGTACGGAAGCTACCGGGGCAAGTGTTGCCTACCCAATCTCTCTCCTCTGTTGAACAAAGGAACTGTTAAAATTGGAAGGGCTTAACGTCGTTTTCAGAAAAGTGACGCATTTGTTTCTGGGATGGTATTTTTGTGTTCTGGTTTTGCCTTTGAAGGGAAAACCCTCCAGAACCCTCACAAATGCTATCTGGGACATCTACTTTTCATTCTTTAGTATCCTGCGTGCTGTTTTTCTGTTAAACGATGACAGTAAATAGAAGGAAAAACACTGTATTTAAGTAATATAGTCCTCATTATCAGTATTCATTATCCTATAGTCACTATAATAATTTTAAGCCCCCCCTCTTTTTTTTTTTTTTTTCCTTAGAGACTGTCTCCCTCCCTACATTGCCCAGGCTGGCCTTGAACTCCTGGTCTCAAGCGATTCTCACGACTCCGCCTCCCAAAGTGCTTGGATTATAGGCGTGAATGCCCAGCCTACACTATCTTTTATAGTAATAACCACAATACCTTCTGTTTATAAATCGTTCATCCTATCAGTCTTTATTAGCAATTATATGTGAGGCAGTTAATGTGTGCTACATGCATGCTGTTCCTTTCTCATGCAATGTGTAAAACAGAAGGAGAAATTAGGTGTGCATAAATAACCAATATAAGGTATAATAATAGCTGCCATTTGTTGACTTTGTGTTCACCTGTTGCTAGGAGCTTTGCAATGCATTTTACTTACTTTTTCTCTTTTAATCCCCCTAACAACCCCATGAGGCAGTACTATTATTAGTGCCATTTTACATAAACTAGAAAAAGGTTAAATAACTTCCTCAAGGTAATTCAGCAAGTAAGCACTGGAGTTAGGAATCAAACCTCATGTGTCTGATGGCAATGCACGTGGCCCTCATTCTGTATATTACATTGTCTCCAATACAGGGGCAAATGTTTTAAACTTCATTGAATAAATACCCATGGGAGAAATTTGCAGCTATCATAGAGGATTAACTTCCTGAATTTTTATCTACTCCGTCTCGAAACACTTAAAAAATAAAGGATAAAGAAGAAATGCAAATTAAAACCACAATGAGATACCATCATATACCTGGCAAGATTGTGAAGCAACCACAGCTCTGATATGCTCCTGAAGAGAACATAAATTGATGCAATCACTTTGTTAAACCAGTATCAACTGAAGCTGAATATATGAAAAACCTTTGTTCCAACAATTTCACGCCTAGGTGGGGCACAGTGCCTCAAGGTGTAATCTCAGCACTTTAGGAAGTTTAGCTGTGTTGCCCAGGCTGGTCTTGTACTCCTGGCCTCAAGCGATCCTCCCACCTTGGCCTCCCAAAGTGCTGGGCACGGTGGCACACACCTCTAGTCCCAGCTACTCCAGAGGCTAAGGCAAAAGGATCTCTAGAGCCCTGGAGTTTGAGGCTGCAGTGAGTTGTGATCACACTACTGCAGTCCAGCATAGGTGACAGAGCTAGACCCTGTCTCAAAAACAAACACAACAAAAAATAATTTCACTCCTAGTTATATATATGCAACTGAAACATCTGCGTATATTCACCAAAAGGACATGTACAAAAAAAAAGCTCATACACATATGTTTAACAGCCCCAAACTGGAGACTACCCAAATGTCCCTGCTGTTAGAAGTCATTGTATATAGTGACTAATCTTAGGGGAGTAATAACTGGAAGGGAACATGAGGAGGTTCATAACGTGCTGGTAATGTTCTATTTCTTTCTGTCTTTTTTTTTTCTTTTCTTTTTTTTTTTTTTTTTTGTGACCCAGGCTCACTCTGTCTCCCAGGCTGGAGTGCAGTGGCGCGATCTTGGCTTGCTGCAACCTCCGCCTCCCAGGTTCGAGCAGTTCCCTGCCTCAGCCTCCCAGGTAGCTGGAATTACAGGCGCCCGCCACCACACCTGACTAATTTTTGTATTTTTAGTAGAGATAGGGTTTCACCATCTTGGCCAGGCTAATCTTGAATTTCTGACCTCATGGACCTTGACTCCACCCACCTCAGCCTCCCGAAGTGCTAGGATTACAGGCGTGAGCCACCACACCCAGCCATGTTCCATTTCTTAATCTGAGTGCTGCTTTACATGTGTGTTCAGGTTATATTTATGAGCACTTTTCTGGTTTCATATAAACTTTGATAAAAGGTTTTTTTTAAATGATAGTAAAGGAGTGAAAAGTTTATTAACCCAAAGAAGAAAGAAAAGGAAAGGACATAATAGCAGGCCAAAAAAAAGTCAATAAAATTTTAAAAGATATAAATTAGATTACAATGGCAGGTACATTGTATGCCTGTATCAAAATATCACATATAACCCAAAAATATATACACCTACTAAGTGCCCATAAAAATTAAAAATTAAAAAGCAAAAAGAATAGCAGAATACTGACATTGGGAGGATTTCATAAAGAACTGTCTGGGTTCACAAGCAATCACTCTACATTAAGGCTCAGTCAACAAGACTCATCTGTGCATACAGAATTTCTAATCAGTTTTTAACATACAGTTTCTCACTTTTAAATATGAGAAGACATCAAGAATGACCAGTCATTATGGGAATGTCTCTAACATAAATAACCTTTTCTAAGGAACATGTATAGAGCTATGTATAGAACCCTCCATTCCTGAGGAAGAAAAAGAAAGAAACTATGTACCCAGTGATTTGAGAACACAAATTGTTCTCAAATATACTTTTCACATATACAAAGAAGATTTAAGAAAATTAATTTTGATTTAGGCCATTGATTATCTAACTGGTTGCTATTTTAAACATCAAACGAAAATTTTGAAAAAATTAGGGCCATTCACCAACGTTTTACAACTTGCAAAAAATTGCTATCATATAGATCACATTCTCTGACTGCATTACAATTAAGTTAGAAATCAATAATGAGGCCAGGCACAGTGCCTCATGCCTGTAATCCCCGCACTTTGGGAGGCCGAGGTGGGCAGATCACCTGAGGTCAGGAGTTCGAGACCAGCCTGGCCAACATGGTGAAACCCCGTCTCTACTAAAAATAGAAAATTTAGCCAGGCGCGGTGGCCGGTGCCTGTAATTGCAGCTACTTGAGAGGCTGAGGCAAGAGAGTCGCTTGAAGTTGGGAAGCAGAGGTTGCAGTGAGCTGAGATCCTGCCACTGCACTCCAGCATGGGCAACAGAGCAAGACTCTGTCTCAAAACAAAAAAAATAAAGAAGGAAATCAATAATGAAATGATTATTTTTAAAACTCCACGTACTTGGAAATTACTCCTGTAATCGCAGCACTTTGGAAGGCTTAGGCATGTGAATCACTTGAGCCCAGGAGTTTGAGACCAGCCTGGGCAACATGGTGAAACTCCATCTCTACCAAAAATACAAAAAATTAGCCCGGCATGGAGGCACACACCTGTGGTCCCAGCTACTTGGGAAGCAGAGGTGGGAGGATTGCTTGAGCCTCAGGGGCAGAGGTTGCTGTGAGCCAAGATCATGCCACTGCACTCCAGCCTGGGGGACATAGTAAGACTTTGTCCCTCCTCCCAAAAAAGAATGGCTAAATTTGAAAACACTGTCAGCCCCAAATTCTGCCAAGGATGTGGAGTAACAGGAACTCTCATTCATTGCTGTTGGGAATGGAAAATGGTACAGCCACTTCTGAAGACAGTTTCGCAGTTTCTTATAAAGGTAAAGATAGATAGTCTCGGTATGCAATCCAGCAGTCACCCCTTGGTTATTTACCCAAATGAGTTAAAAACAGGACCACACATAAACTTGCACATGAATGTTGATAGCAGGCTTATTTATAAGCTGGAAACAATCAAGATGTCTTTCAGTAGGTAAAAGAATAACCAAACTGGTACATCCTTACAATGGAATGTTATTCAGAACTAAAAAGGAAGAAGATACCAAGCCACACACAAAAAATATGGAGTAACCTTAAATGTATACTGCTAAGTGAAAGAGGTCAGTCTGAAATGGCTACATACTGTATGGTTTCAACAATATGACATTCTGGAAAAGGCAGAGCTATAGAGATGGTAAAAAGATCAATGGTTGCCAGAGATTCCAGGGCAGGAGGAAGGGCAGAAGAGCTGGAGCAAGGGGATTTTTAGGGCAGTGAAACTATTCTGTGTGATACTGTAGTGGTGGATACATGACATTATGCGTTAGTGAAAGCCTATGGAACTGTGCAACATGAAGAGTGAACTCTAATGTAAACTATAAACTTTGGCTAATAATGTGTCAGTATAATTTTGTAGCAAAGGTACAATACTCATGCAAGATGTCAATAATAGATGAAATTGTATATAGTGAGGGGAGGTATGTGGGAGCTCTCTACACATGCTGTTCAAATTTTCTGTAAACCTAAAACTGCTCTAGAAACAAAGTCAATTATTATTATTTTTGGAAAAAGGTCATCGTGTGAACTGCTTGATTTATCTAAAATGCTTTCTTCGTTTGTTTATTCATTCTAAGGACAACTTAATGTCAAGCACTGGGCTAGGGATTCATGGAACATCATGTGCAGAAAATTCAAGAGGAACTTGTGGCAGGAAGTGCTAGTTGCACCCCTTTCCACTTAGCAATGAAAGTCAGGGGCATTAAAAAATTGCATTTAAAAAATAGAATTTGCTGTCTTCATTAGGAGTAGGTATGACCATGTGACTGAGTTCTGGCCAATGAGTTATAAGCAAAAGTTTTTACATGAGATTTTTGGTAATGTTTCTAAAAAGGGGACAGGCTGGGCATAGAGGCTTACGTCTGTAATCCCAGCACTTTGAAAGGCCAAGGCGGGTGAATCACTTGAAGTCAGGAGTTCAAGGCCAGCCTGGTCAACATGGTGAAACCCCCATCTCTACTAAAAATACAAAAATTAGCCAGATGTGGTGGCACATACCTATAATCTAAGCTACTCAGGAGGGTGGAGCATGAGAATTGCTTGAACCTGAGAGACAGAGGTTGCAGTGAGCTGAGATCACACCACTGCACTCCAGTCTGAGTGACAGAGTGAGAGACTTTGTCTCAAAAAAAAAAACAAGAAAAAAAAAAAACAAAGTAAAAGGGGACGAAGAGGACAAGCCAGGTGTAGTGGCCCACGCCTGTAATCCCAGCACTTTGATAGGCCAAGACAGGAAGACCACCTGAGCCCAGGAGTTCAAGACCAGGCTGGACAACATAGGGAGATGCCGTTTCTACAAAGGAGTAAAAAATTAGCTGGGCATGGTAGTGTGTGCCTGTAATCCCAGCTACTTGGAAGGCCAAGGTGGAAGAATTGCTTGAGCCAGGGAGGGCAAGGCTGCCAGTGAGTCATGATTGCACCACTGCACTCTAGCCTGGTAGACAGAGTGAAATTCTGTCAAATAAATAGGGGACAGATAACTCCCACAGGCCTCTTTTGCTTTTTGTCATTGCTCTCCCGCTTCTTCCTTGCTTAGACTAGGACCTGAAAGCTGAAGCTCCAACAGTTTTCTGCCATCACAGAGGCAATTTAAACATGGAAGCCAGGTACTTAGAAAGACGGAATGTAGAAGTAGATGTAGCCTGGATCCCTGATGCCTTCTGTAGTTTCCATACTAACCCTGAGCAACCTACCTCTGAACTTTTTTTTTTTTTTTTGAGATGGAGTCTCATTCTGTTACCCAGGCTGAAGTGCAACAGCATGATCTCAGCTCACTGCAACCTCCACCTCCCAGGTTCAAGCAATTCTCCTGCCTCAGCATCCCAGGTTGCTGGGACTACAGGTGCGCACCACCACACTCGGCTAACTTTTTATATTTTTAGTAGAGATGGGGTTTCATCATATTGGCCAGGCTGGTCTCAACGTCGTGATCTGCCCACCTCAGCCTCCCAAAGTGCTGGGATTACAGGCGTGAGCCACCGTACCTGGCCTGAACTTCCTTTACATGGGAAAACAAACCTCTAATTTTCTTAAGCCACTGCAGTCAGTGTTACTAGTGGTAGAATCCAATCCCTAACTGATATGGGAAATAAAGGATATTAATAATAAATGCATGCCACACCAGTCAACTAAAACCTATTTAATACAATGCCCAGCACTGAAGATACACGAAAAAGGTAGAAGATGAAGATGGAGGTCAAAACTTAGAGCAATCGCTGCCTGATAAACTCTTTCTGAAAAATCTTTCCTTTCATTGATTTTTTTTTCCTTTTTTTAAGAAACAGTCTTGCTCTGTTGCCCAGGCCGGATTAAGTATAGTGGCATGATCATAGCTTAATGCAACATCAAACTGCTGGGCTCAAGCAATCCTCCCGCCTCAGCCTCTCAAGTAGTTGGGACTACAGAGTGCACCACCACACCCAAATAATTTTTTAAATTTTTATTACAGACAGGGTCTTGCTGTGCAGCCAAGGCTAGTCTCAAACTCCTGGCCTCAAGCAATCCTCCTGTCTCAGCCTCCCAAAGTGCTGGGATTACAGGTGTGAGCCACTGTGCTTGGCCTCTTCCAATGATATTCTATCCCTCCTTTCTACCCAGTGATTCCTTTCCTCTATAAATTTGGGTAATATTATTAGATACTATACAGATTATAAAATGTATAGCTATTGTCTGTGCACTCAGGAAGCTCTGGAGCTAGTTGAAAATACAAACAAGAATGTTTGTTAGCAAGTAAGAAAGGTTTTTGGTGGTTTAGAGAACTTTTTTTCCTCCTAAGGCATATACATCTCTACCTCTTGGGAGAGATGTATGTGTTAATTTAGAAGAAATTCACTAAAGCCTCTTAGAATAAAGGTGAGTCACCCTTACACACACACACACACACACACACACACACACACACACACACACACACCATGGGCAAGTTCACCAAAATGAGAGCTAAAAGACTGGTGAATCAGCATGTCTTTCATTCTGCAATAAGTGGTATATTTGGGGCAGAATGAGGGACTGAGCTGAATTGCTTTGTAGGGTAAAAGGATAAAGAATTAGAAGGCTCAATCAGTCATTCAAATATTGAGAAAGGAATCAGCAAGGCTCCAAAATTATTGGAAAGAAGATATCTACAGAGAAGAGACTTTAGGGGAGAAAGAAATGTTTAAAACATTTGGGGAGGTGAATTTAAGTTCTTTGCTATGGGGTTTGTGAACGTCATGTAACTTCATCTTCTATCTTCCACAGGTAAGGTTCAGCAAAGTCTATGTCATTATCTAATCCTTTTGATCCAGTAGATTCTTTGGAGGAATTTGAATACATATTGGATTTTGCATCCACAAGTCACAAAGGTGAATTGTGGGCCTGCTGGAGTTGGAGGGTAGAGGATGGACAGCTGACATCTAGTCACAGAGCAAAGAGCACAGAAAGAGATCTCCAGTTAAAGCTGATATATTGAACCACACACAACCCACCTCTTTCTAAAATTCTAGAACAATGGCATTAATTAATACATTTGATGAGATTGGCATTTCACCTCTGTGGCTTTCCTCCCAAACGCACATAACCCTTGTCTAATAAGGAGATAAATATCAATCAAAACTCAATTGAGGATGGGTATGTCTCACACCTGTAATCCCAGCACTTTGGAAGACCAAAGATGGGTGGATCACTTGAAGCCAGGAGTTCAAGGCCAGCCTGGGCAATACAGTGAGCCCTCATCTCTATAAAAAAATTTTTAAAAACAATTAGCCGGGCATGGTGGTGTGTGCTTGTAGTCCCAGCTACTTGGAAAACTCAGGTAGGAGGATAAACTTGAACCTGGCAGGAGGAGGAGGAGGTTGCAGTGAGCCAAGATCATGCCACTGCCCTCCAATCTGGGTGACAGAGTGAGACCCTGCCTCAAAAAAAAAAAATTCCCAGTTGACTGACATGCTACCAAATACTTGACCCTCACTCTTCAAAACCATCAAAGTTATCAAAAACAAGGAAAGTCTGGGAACCAGTCACAGCCAAGAAGAACCTAAGGAGACATGATGACTAAATGTAATGTGGTGTCCTTGATTAGATCCTGGAACAGAAAAAGGACATTATGTAAGAGATAAAGTAATCTGAGTAAAGTATGAACTTTAGGTAATAATGTATCAATATTGGTTCATTAGTTGTGACAAATGTGCCATACTAAGATAAGATATTAATAATAGAGGAAGCCAGGTGTGGTGGCCCAGTAATCCCAACACTCTGGGAAGCTGAAGCGGGCGGATCACTTGAGGTCAGGACCAGCCTGGCCAACATGGTGAAACCCCATCTCTACAAAAATACAAAAATTAGCTGGGCATGGTGGCAGGTTCCTATAATGCCAGTTACTCGGGAGGCTGAGGCAGAGAATTGCTTGAACCTGGGAGGTGGAGGTTGCAGTGAGCCGAGATCACACCACTGCACTCCAGCCTCGGTGACAGATTGAGACTCCATCTCAAAAAATAAAATAAAATAAAGGAAATTGGGTGTGGGGTATATGGAAGCTTTCTATACTCTCAATGCAAGTCTTCTGGAAATCTAAATCTATTCTCAAATAAAAATTGTATATAAAAATTAAAAACAATGTGGGCATCATAATGAGCAAAAGGAATGAAGTGGCATTCAGAAAGTTCTAATATATGAGACTCTTCGGCAGTGTTGATTGATCCTGGTGTCCGTAGTTAAATGGACAGCTTGAGAAAATGTTACTGGCATTCACTTATGGTATGTCCTAATAGGCCCCTGCTTGACCAAATACAAACTGGACAAAACACACCAAAAAATAAACTCTCTGAATGCACTAAAGAATGAGTAAAAGTAGATAGATTCTGACAGGGGGTTAACATCTAAGAGAAAGCAATAGCAGGGGGTGAATTTTCCATCTTTAGCTTAAGGGCAGGCTTCAGTCAGTGCTACTTGTGGTGCTAAAACACTGATTAAAAAAAATCCACGGTATTTCTAGCCAGAAAAACCAGAGGAAAGAGTTGAGGAAAACTACAGCTGCTAGACAGTGAGAGGGAATTCAAGAAAGGAGAGAAACAGTGAAGGGGAGCCATATTATTTGCGTTTTAATGCTGTTCAACTTTCTGGAGAACCCCTGAGCCATACATGTTTTGGGTACACTGTAAGTAACCCAACCAAAAATAAAAGAACTGAACTGAGATTTGCTGTGCAGCCCAGAGTCAGAGTTTGCAATTTGAGTCCATCCAAATTAATGGTATGCTAAAAAAAAAAAAAAACAAAAACAAACAAAAAAAAAAAACAACAACAACCATACACACATACACACACACATAACAGGCCGGGTGCAGTGGCTCACATTTGTAATCCCAGCACTTTGGGAGGCTGAGGCGGGTGGATCACCTGAGATCAGGAGTTTGAGACCAGCCTGACCAACATGGTGAAACCCTGTCTCTACTAAAAAAAGACAAAATTAGCTGGGTGTGGTGGTACATGCCTGTAATCCCAGCTGCTTGGGAAGCTGAGGCAGGAGAATCGCTTGAACCTGGGAGACAGAGGTTGTGGTGAGCCAAGATCACGCCACTGCAGTCCAGCCTGGGTGACAGAGCGAGACTCTGTCTCAATGCAACAATAAAAAAAGTGTTCAACCTTCTGGAGAACCTCTGAGCCATACATGCTTTGGGTACACCGCAAGTAATCCAACCAAAGATGAAACAACTGAACAGAGATTCACTCTGCAGCCCAGAGTCAGAGTTTGCAATTTGAGTCCAACCAAATTAATGGCATGCTAAAACAAACACATAAAAACAAAATCAACACTTTTTTTTTAAGAGACAGGGTCTCACTATGTTGCCCAGGCTGGAGTACAGTGGTTATTAACAGGCATGATAATAGTGCACTACACTACACCCCTGGGCTAAAGCAATCATCCCGCCTCAGCCTCCCAAGTAGCTTGGACTACAGGCGTGTGCCACTGAACCTGGCTTTCAACTCTTTAAGAAACATAACA
Source organism: Cacajao melanocephalus (assembly GCA_963573385.1). Classification (NCBI taxonomy): domain Eukaryota; kingdom Metazoa; phylum Chordata; class Mammalia; order Primates; family Pitheciidae; genus Cacajao; species Cacajao melanocephalus. Next base: position 63,135 of record CAUYLG010021032.1, on the reverse strand, counting down.
GTATCTATGTTCACAGCTTAACATTTACAATGTTCAGAAAACAACTCAATTATTTGACAAATGGCTGAGTGTGGTGACTTATACCTGTAATCATACTGCTTTGGGAGGCTAAGGCAGGAGGATGGCTTGAGCCCAGGAGTTTGAGACCAGCCTGGGCAACATAGGGAGAACTTGTCTCTAAAAAAAAATTTTTTTTAATTAACCAAGTATGGCAGCACACACCTGTAATCCCAGCTACTCAGGAGGCTGAGGTGGGATGATCACTTGAGCCCAAGGAGTTTGAGGTTGCAGTGAGCCATGATTGTACCACTGCATTCTAGCCCGGGTGACAGAGGGAGACCCTGTCTCAGAAACAAACAAAATCATTTGACATATGAAGAAACACAACTATGTAGTACATCTCAAGAGAAAAGATAATCAACAGACTGACACTGATATGACACAAATGCTGCAATTGTCAAGATTTGAAAGCAGATATTGCAGCTACATTCACGATGTAAAGGAAAAAATGATCTTTCCACATACCTGATTACCCAGAAGCGGCTAGCCTGGTGGAATGCTGGATTAGCCTACTGATGGCTTGTTTTCAGCACCAGCACCTGTTGACAGATAGCATCCTGAAAGACTAAGATTCTGTCTTACAAAATGCCATATATTTCCCCATATATCATGCTGTTTCTCCCACAGCCAGAATGCATGACTTTTCTCATTTTTACACCTAATAACCAACTTCTGGGATTTTTACTTCCCACTTCTGCAACTTTGAGTTCTGGAGGTTTGGAGAACTTTGTTTCCACAGAGAAATGCTTCTATCATGAAACACAACAATAGTTCCATTGAATGAGAAGCTGAGATACCACCTGACCATTTTGGGCTCTGAGGAGCCACTGAACCAATAGCCAAGAAGATATTGCTCAACTGGCTGAAGTGATTGATCCTAATAACCAAGAGGGAATTCAGTCTCTTACTCAGTGAAGACATGCACCCAAGAGTTTCTCTTGAATCTGAGAGATTCTCTGGGGAGCCTCTGAGCACTTCCATGTTTAACAGGGAAGATTAATGGAAAATTAAAGCAACCAGTAAAAGGCAGAATGCTGAAGAAAATTTAGATCCTTCAGGAATGAAAGCCTTTGGCTCCCTCATCAGGTAAAGAACCTAGACCAGAAAAAGAGGTTCTTGCGGAGGGTAAAGAAAATAATGAGTGCAGAATGGACATGGTGGCTTGCACCTGTAATCCTAGCACTCTGGAAGGCCAAGGTGGGCACGTCTCTTGAGCTCAGGAATTGGAGACCAGCCTAGGCAACACAGCAAAACCCTGTCTCTACTGTACACACACACACACACACACACACACACACACACAAATTAGCTGGGCATGTGCTACTCGGGTCGTAGAGGTGAAGGCTGAAGTGAGCCGAGGTTATGCCATTGTACTCCAGTCTGGGTGACAGGAATGAAACCTCATTTCAAAAAAAGAAAGAAAAAAAATAATGAATGCATAGTGGAAAACAACAGTTATAAATGTCAACTATGACATCATGACAACTTAAAGAAATGAGCACAGTAACAGCTACACATATGTTCTTCCAACTTTTTATGTGTGTATATAATCTCCCTTCCAATTTCCCTTATTGTTTTATAGTAATGATTGCTGGTGGTGGTTGACTTGACAGTTTGTCTTTAGGTTTCAGTATATTCAGGTAAGACCTTGACTGGATTTTTTTTTTTTTTTGGAGACGGAGTCTCGCTCTGTCACCCAGGCTGGAGTGCAGTGGCGCAATTGCAGCTCACTGCAACCTCCACTTCCCAGATTCAAGCGATTCTCCCACTTTAGCCTCCCAAGTAGCTGGGACTACAGGCTCATGCCACCACACCCAGTTAATTTTTGTATTTTTAGTAAAGATGGGGTTTCACCATATTGGCTAGGCTGGTCTCAAACTCTTGACCTCAGCCTCCCAGGGTGCTGGGATTATAGGCGTGAGCCACCATGCCCGGCCCAACTGAATTTGAAAAGAATTAACATTGCTCATGTATGGATACTGCAACTGTGACTCAATGGCAAGAATTCTCCTGCCTCAGGACATTTGCACTTGATGTTTCCTCTGCTTGGAAGGTTCCTCCCTAGATATCCATGAGGGCTTCTCCCTCACCTCCCTTAAATCTTTATTCAAATGTCACTTTTCTCAGTGACGTATTCCTTAACCACCCTATTTAAATTCGATAGTACTTATCACCATCTAACATATTATAGGCCGGGCAGGCACAGTGGTTCACGTCTGTAATACCAGCACTTTGGGAGGCTGAGGCAGGCAGATTGCTTAAGCCCAGGAGTTCCAGACTAGGCTGGCCAACATGGTGAAAACTTGTCTCCACTAAAAACACAAAAGGTAGCTTGGCATGGTGGTGCAGGCCTGTAATCCTAGCTACTCAGGAGACCGAGGAAAAACATATTATACACCAGGTGCAGTGGCTCACACTTGTAATCCCAGCACTTTGGGAGGCTGAGGCGGGTAAATCACTTGAGGTCAGGAGTTTGAGACAAGCCTGGCCAACACGGTGAAATCCCATCTCTACTAAAAATACAAAATTAGCCAGGCATAGTGGGGCACACCTGTAATCTCAGCTACTCAAGAGGCTGAAGCAGGAAAATCAGTTGAACCTGGAAGGCAGAGGTTGCAGTGAGCCAAGACTGTGCCATTGCACTCCAGCCTGGGCACCAGAGTAAGACCCCCATCTCAAAAAATATATATATTATATATTTTACTTGTTTACCTTATTTTCTGTGTCCCACAGCCTTTAGAATATAAGCTTCTTAAGGGCAGGGAATATTATCCATCTTGTTCACAGCCATATCATTAGAGCATACAACAGTGTACTCAAGAAATATGTATTAACTATGGAACACTATGCTATGCAGGAATTTAAAATAATAAAGTAGATGTAGATGGTTTCCTCTATGTCCCCACCCAAATCTCATCTCCGATTGTAATACCCAGAATCTTTACGTGTTGAGGGAGGGAACTCGTAGGAGGTGATTGGATCGGGGGTGGTTTCCTTCATGCTGTTCTCGTGGTAGTGAGTGAATTCTCACAAGATCTGATGGTTTTATAAGTATTTGACAGTTCCTCCTTCACACACTCTCTCTCACCTGCCTCTGTTTAATATGTGCCTGCTTCCCTTTCCGCCATGATTGTGAGTTTCCTGAGGCCTCTCTAGCCATGTGGAACTGTGAGTCAATTAAACCTCTTTTCTTTATAAATTGCCCAGTCCTGGGTGTCTTTTTATAGCAGTGTAAAAACTAATATATATAATTTACAAATGCTAATTAAACTGTTAATCATGGTTTTCTCTCAGAGGGTAAATGGAATTGGGAAATGGGGTAAATATGAATTTTAACTTATTACCTAAGTAAAAAAAATTTTTTTTAATGTTGGAAGACACTTGACATACTTAAGGAGAAAGGTCAGTAGCACTGGAGTGGATTAATGCATAGGAGAAAGTGGGGATAACTGATGGAATGAGTTAAAGTGAGAAAATAACGTGAGATGGTTCTTGGATAGGATGGTGCTTGGATAAGGAGTTTTACAGTGGAGATGATGCAGGGCAGGTGAGCCTCAAAATGCAGCTTAGCCAGCAAGGGTTCTTGGCTTTGCTCAGGAAATAATTCAAGGGCAAGCCAGAGATAGAGGAAACAGCTTTATTGAAGAGGCAGTGTGACTGCTCCTTCCAAGCAAGGCTACTTGTGTAGATAGAGGAGCAGCTCAGGACAGTTTTGCAGTCATATTTACACCCACTTTTTTTTTTTTTCTGAAGTCTCACTCTGTCACCCAGGCTGGAGTGCAGTCGTACAATCTCAACTCACTGCAACCTCTGCCTCCCGGATTCAAGTGATTCTCCTACTTCAGCCTCGCGAGTAGCTGGGATTACAGGCACCAACCACCATACCCAGATAATTTTTGTATATTTAGTAGAGACAAGGTTTCACCATGTTGCCCAGGCTGGTCTTGAACTCCTGACCTCAGGTGATCTACCCACCTCAGCCTCCTAAAGTGCTGAGATTACAGGTGTAAGCCACTGTGCCTGGCCTATACCTACTTTCTATTGCATGCAGATTAAGGGGAGGTTTATGCAGAAATTTCTAGGAAAGGGGTAGTAATTTTTGTGTCATTGGGTCATTGCCATGGAAAGGAGTATTAATGCCAGGGTGTTGCCATGGCAACAGTAAATTGACACGGCATACTGGCAGGTGTGTCTGATTGAAAACTGCTTTCAACCTGGCCCCATTTCAGCTAGTTCTCAATCTAGTCCAGTGTCTACGCCCTATCTCTGGAATCGAGTCCCACCTCCTGCCTCAGAGAGACCTGGTTGGAGTCCTCAGCTGATGGCTTCCATGATTCCTGTGAAACAGATAGAGAAGTCAAGGCTAAGGGCAAGGGCTTGGGTAGTATGCTCAACTTCTGAGGGTCTAGAAAAGGTGTTATAGTCCTATTAACAAAATTATTTTATTTAATCCTTGTTCAGTTCCATGAGGTGTCATTACCTCTACAATATTATCCTATTCTACAAATGTAAAAACAGAAGCACAGTGATTATACAATTTGTATAAGACTACTCAGCTGATGAATAATGGAGCCATTTTAGGAAGTTCTAACCCAGGCCTTTCTGACTTCAATTTACTGACCTCATTTAGGCCTCATGTTCCTCCACAATGAAATACAAATAGTCCAAGCAACCCCATTTTCTAACACAAGGGTCCCCTGGTGGAGTGGGATGGGCATGTCCAGGGTATGCATGATGATTCATTAGGGTGTTGGAAGGCAATGTTAGATGTCTATTTATATTTTCTAAATCTAAAAGAAGTTCAGCTTTGCTAGTATTTAACATGCAGATAGACTCTGGCATCCTTATTTGGTCTGGATGCCAGCTGGTTATGAGTCATTTCGATATCTTGAGAGAGATATAGGAGTTCCACAGCACAGATGGAATGATAGTGGTGCTTCCCCATATCATATTTTTTTGTGCCTGGGGATGACATCAATATGTTAATTTTTGTAGAAATAAGACTTTTACATTGCAGAATCTTTATAATACAGTAACCTATGATGAAATGGTGATGATGACGATGTTTGACTTCACTTAGAGGTTTGCTTGGTCTTTCTTGTCAGAGTATTAAAAATAGAATCTATAAATAACTTGCACTTTTCTTTTACAAAAAGACAAGCATTCAAACTGTGCTGACTTTTTCGATGATAATAAGGTGGCTGTCAGTAGTATGCTATTTACAGATACTAATAAACAATATTTTAAAACTCCATTTCTTTGAGGTAGGGTTGATATTTTGACAAGTGGGAAAACAACTGCTTTTTGGAAAGCTATTCCAAAAGAGTATTTTGAAAAATTATATTTGGAAGCATTTCCATTTTGGTGTGACTTTTTTGCTAAAAATTATATAAGTATGTAACTTATAGAAATGCTCATATATAAAAATATAGTGTTTTCTGATGAATTTCAAAGGCAGCTGACTGATATCATAGGAGATAAAAATTAGCTGAATTTCAGTAAAAAACCTTCACAAATTGGTGAATGAAACTAAAAAATTAATTTCATTATTGAGTAAGCCCAGACAATAATTCCTCCATTTAAATTCTTCATATTTTTGTCAGGTTTATTTCCATCAAACCTAAGTAATAAGCTAAACAGAGTATAGAAACAAGACTTTGAAATTATTATTATTTTTATTATTGAGATTGAGTCTGACTCTGTTGTCCAGGCTGGAGTGCAGTGGTGTGATCTTGGCTCATGGCAACCTCCACGTCCCAGGTTCAAACAATTCTTCTGTCTCAGCCTCCCGAGTAGCTGGGATTATATACTTCCACCACCACGCCAGCTACATTTTATTTTTTTTTTTTTTTGAGACAGAGTCTCACTCCATCACCAGGCACCAGGCTGGAGTGCAGTGGCGTGACCTTGGCTCACTGCAACCTCTGCCTCCCAGATTCAAGCAATTCTCCTGCCTCAGCCTCCCAAGTAGCTGGGACTCCAGGCATGCGCCACCATGCCCAGCTAATTTTTTTTTTTTTTTTTTTTGTATTTTTAGTAGAGACGGGGTTTCACCATGTTGCCCAGGCTGGTCTTGAATTCCTGACCTCAAGTGATCCACCTGCCTCGACTTCCTAAAGTGCTGGGATTATAGGCGTGAGCCACTGCACCAGGCCTCAAATTATAATATTGTAATGTGCTAAACCACAATTTCAGAAATAAAGCAGGGTCATAAAGTTGCTCTTAAAAATAAAGTAGGTAGAGCAAAAAAAAAAAAAAAGTTTTTTTTAGCTGGGCAGGTGGCTCATGCTTGTAACCCCAGAACTTAAGGAGGCTGAGGCAGGCAGATCACCTGAGGCCAGGAGTTCAAAACCAGCCTGGGCAACATGGTGAAGCCCTGTCTCTACTAAAAATACAAAAAGTAGCTGGGCGTGGTGGCGCACACCTGTAATCCCAGTTACACGGGAGGCTGAAGCAGGAGAATTGCTTGAACCCAGGAGATGGAGGTTACAGTGAGCCAAGATTGCACCACTGAACTCCAGCCTGGGCGACAGAGTGAGACTCTATCTCAAAAAAAAAAAAAGGATTTTTTTGGTACAGATAATAAACATAATTTTTATATGCATACATAAATGTGTATATTTTAAAGTATATAAACAGGTAACATAAATATATGCATCAAAAGAGAAATAAATAAAAATTAAAATATAGATGATTTTACATACAATGTTGTGGCACTGTCTGCCAGTCTGTGATGGTGTTTCAACATGCAGGCAAGAAGGAAACATATATACATGCATATATATGTTTCACACATACATCTATCTCCATATTCACACACACACACACACACACAAATATGTATACTATATAATTACATATATGTATACATAAAGTAATATACATAAATATAAATATATGTATAAAATATAGCCAGGCGGGTGGCTGGCACCTGTAATACCAGCTACCCAGGAGGCTGAGATGGAAGAACAGCTTGAGGCCAGGAGTTCTGCAACAGCCTGAGCAACATAGCAAGATCCTGTCTCTTAAAAAATAAATAAATAAGTAAATAAAATAAACATAATGCAACACACACACCAACACACATGCAGATGCACTTACATTTATACTAGGGATTCTCTTGCCATGTACTGGCACTGAAGGGGACCAAAATGGCCATGGGAGTCTTTCTCTGCCAGTTCCACGTGACCCCATGCTGCTATCAAACATGAGGCCACCACCTTTTAACTAGAACCAGCCCAAGTAGCATCACCCTCCAGTGGGAAAGCTGTTCATTTCTCTCAGATCTGTCAGCACAGTTTGAATGCTCAGATCTGTCCATCAGTACAGGTGATCTTCTTTGGAACACTTCAAGTGGGTCCATACAATGGTGTCCCAGTTCAGGTGGGTAGAGGAGAGGCTTTCTGTAGAGAGGAAGGAAGCCTAGGTCTGAGCACCCAGAATTTACTGGGGCAAAGTGAGTGTGGGTGGGGTAAAATGGTTAGACTGCACTGACAGCCACTAGAGGATTTTGGGGGCCAGGAAAATGAACCCCCGACACTGAAGGCTACACAGTCCTCAGTAAGCCTATTCTGGCCAGTTCTGGCTGGATCTAGAGGACCCTCCAGGGCTTCAGCAGGGCTAAAGAATACCTGGATTAGAGATACCTGAGGAGATGGGTGCCTGAGGCCTCTTCCACAGGTTTGAGAAGCATGGGAAACAAGTATTTGGCTTGACAAACACCTATGGACTCCAAAGTAGGTGTCAGACAAAGGAATCTAGTTACAGGCAGACCGTTGGGCCCTGCCATCCCAAGTGAATGGATGATGCCTATTCCCAAAGTAGGGCCTGGCTTGTAGGGCAAGGTAGGGCCATCATAAACAAAATGTTATATTTTAAAATACTGTGTTTATTTCAGCATCATCATCTTCTTGTCCTTTTAACTTTTAAACATTTTTGTAATTTTAAAAGGTACACAACATATTAGGACTGTATTACATGCTTCTAATGTATGAATAACTTAGGGTGCGTGTTGAAAAATATTTAAAGGAAAGTTTGTGATTCAATAATGTAGAGATCATTGTTTGAATGCAGGGTTTCTCAGCCTGGGCACTATGTACACTTTGGGCTGGAGAATCTTTTCTGGTGGAGAGCTTTCCAGTGCATTGTAAGATATTTAGCAGCATCCCAGGCCTTGACCCACTAGGCACCAGTAACAGCACTCCCTGTTATACACAGTTTTGACAGTCAAAAATGTCTCCAGACATTGATCAATGTTCCCTTAGGTTAGAAATGCCAGATTTAACAAAATAAAAAAAATGAAAACAAACAAAAAACCCAGAATGCACTTACAAAAAATCCTTTTTTTTTTTTTGAGATAGAGTTTCACTCTTGTCGCCCGGGCTGGAGTGCAATGGTCCAATCTTGGCTTACTGCAACCTCCACCTCCCAGGTTAAAGCAATTCTCCTGCCTCAGCCTACCAAATAACTGGAATTACAGGTGCCCACCACCACACCCAGCTAATTTTTGTATTTTTAGTTGAGATGAAGTTTCACCATGTTGGACAGGCTGGTCTTGAACTCCTGACCTCAAGTGATCCGCCCACCTTGGCCTCCCCAAGTGCTGGGATTACAGATGTGAGCCACTGCGCCCACCAAAAACTTCTTTGTTCCAATGTAGCTGGTTGGTTTATGTCTTATCTGATACCTTAAAGGAGAGAGGAAGAAGGGCAACATCCTTCCCCAGTTGAGAAGCGCTATTCTTTTTTCTTTTTTTAAAGTGGTGAAGTCTCATTATGTTGCCCAGGTTGAAATACAATGACTATTCACAGGTGTGGTTATAATGCATTGCAGTCTTGGACTCTTGGGCTCACATAGTCCTCCTGCCTCAACCTCCCTAGTAGCTGGAGCTACAGGCCTATACCACCACATCTGGCTTAAGAACTGCCATCTGAATGTATTTTTATGCCCATAATATTCCCTACAACATTACTTCTCTCTCAGCCTCATCCTACCTTCTCTTCTGTCCCCTTCCAAATTTTACCATTGTGTTCTCTGAAACTAATGATCTATAACCTGCAAAAGCCCCTGCCATTCTCAAGCATTTCCCCCAGTTTCTTATCTTTATTAAAATCTGACACTCTCTTAAAGACATTTTCCCTTTTGCCCACCTAAATGATAGCTTTTTATGCTCTCAGTTTTCACGTACCTCAGGGATGAGAAGTGTAAGAAAATTTTGAATAAGCAAAAATGTAACTGGTATTTCCAGTGGAAAACTATACATTCTTTAGAGCACACCTTTCGAAGGTATCTGATTCTAGCCTTTTATTGCTTGTGAGGTATTTTACAACTCTGAAAATTGTAAATAACTGACAGCAGTGCAAAATAATTCTTATCTATAGACATGCAAGTAAATTCTGTCCAGTGGCAGTTGAATTGACTTGCCTCTCCTACAGTGGGATGACGCCAGTTTTACCTGCATTTTCCAGTTCATTTCCATATGGCTGATTTATAAATGTGGATTCACCCTTGGACATCTAACTGTTTCTCTCATTAATAATAAGTTAACTAAATCTTTTAACACATTTCGTTTTACATCTTAATGAGAGTCATAATTTTACCTTAAAAAACTTTTTAACAGTGGTGGGATTGTTATTTTTTTGCTTCCCATTACTATTTCCAAGCTATTATTCTCTGTTCTTTAAAAGAAAAGGAAAAGCCAACTTCTCTGAGGTCTGTGCCACTCACCTACCCCTCTCTCTTCCTCATCTCATTACTTTTATCTACTGCCCCCCCGTAACTCTCTGCTCAGTCAAGGAAAGATGGTGGCCCATGATTCCTTTCCACCACAAGCCCTGCCATTATCCTGGGTGACTTCAACAATCAACAGGATGATCCATCCACCAACACCCTGGTGGCTCATTCCCTTGATCTCCTCAACATCTTTCTCATTAACTCCATCTTTCTCATTAACTCTTAGCAGCCCACTCCTTTCATCACCCTTGGGCCTTGTCATCATCTGTAACCGTGCCACTTCCAGAATCTCTAATTCAAGCATCTTTGACCATAAACTGCTCTTCCTTCAACTTGTCTGTGATGGGGTTCAGGACACACTACCCCAAAATATGGCACCATGGCATATTGAATATTTTAAGCTGATGGAGTTTGAGAAAATTGCAGAAGCAGGAAAGTCACTCTCACTCCCCTACTACTCTTTCTCCCCATGAGGCGGGTAGGCCCTAACACTTAGAAAGGATTTTCTGATTGTCCCTCAAGGCAGGTCATAAGATCTTCTTTGGAGAGGTAGATACCCTAACCTGGAGGAAAGGAGGATTTTTATCGGTCACAGAGAAGAAACTGAACAAACAGGCCTTTCTAAGTCCTCTCCTAGTTTATTACCATTAAATGACACTTCCTTTTTCTAATTATATTTCTCCATGACTATTTTTCATCAAACTTAGCATAAAAATATGCACGTTTAGCCGTTTCTTTGTGCCTTCGTTTCCTTACGTGTGCTTTTCTCTTGTTCATCTGTCTTTTATTTTAGGAGCCTCAGCCATGAACCTAGGAGGGGTGAGGGAAAGATATTTTTTCCTTCCCTAGATCTGTTAACTACTCCTACAACAACTTCCTTTGACCTCATTGGGACCCTCATTCATTGACCCTCATCCACTCTTTCCACTCCTTTCTTATTTTCCCTCCTCATCTAGCTTAGATTCTGTAATCTATAATTTCACTATTTTGCCAAGACCCTAAACTCTATTGTTCCTCAATTTTTCTTTCCATTTAATCCACCTGGAAACTCCCAAACTCCAAATGAACCTAATTATCTACTTTCTATATGGCCCCGGTTTTGTGCGCTGTTATAAAATGTCGTACATAGAACAGGGCAGATTGGTTCCAGAGAAACTCCAAATGAGCCCTTAAATCACCCAAGCTAGGTCATCTCATTCCCCTAGTTTTCACCATTTATTCAAACCTTCCGTCTCTCACCAACTGTGGTTTCCCTCACCCCACACCCTCAATAGAGTATGTTGCTTTCCTTCTTCACAGACAAAATAGAAACTATTACATGGCAGTCCTCATGCTCTTAATACCTTACCTTTACCTGTGCCATCCTGTCCTCCCTCCCTCCTGTTTTTAGTTTTGAGATGGAGTCTCACTCTGTTACCCAGGCTGGAGGGCAATGGCGCTATCCTGGCTCACTGCAACCTCTGCCTCCCAGGTTCAAGCGATTCTCCTGCCTCAGCCTCTTGAGTAGCTGGGACTACAGGCACCTGCCACCACACCTGGCTAATTTTTTGTGTTTTTAGTAGAGACAGGGTTTCACCATGTTGCCCAGGCTGGTCTCGAACTCCTGACCTCAAGTGATCTGCCTGCCTTGGCCTCCCAAAGTGCTGGAATTACAGGCATGAGCCACCACACCCAGCTCCCATGTTCTTGATACTTTGACTTTACCTGAGCCATCCTGTCCTCCTTCCCTCCTGTTTTAATGGAGGAGCTGCCCTTCTCCTAACTGGGGCCAAAGTATTTTCCTGTGCTTCGGATCCAATCTGCTTTGTCTTCTCAGAATTCCTCTATGTAGACGACAGTCACCCTTAAGTATTTGTGGGGGACTAATTCCAGGACCCCCTCAAATAAATCCCTTATATAACATGGTATAGTATTTGTATATAATGTACACACATCTTCCTACATATTTTAAATCATTTTTAGGTTACTTATAATACCTAATGTAATACAAATGCTATGGAAATAGTTGTTATAAGGAATAATGACAAGAAAAAATACTTTGTACATGTTCAGTACAGATAAAAGCATCCTTTTTTTTCTTTCAAATATTTTTGATCCACAGTTGATTAAATACATGAATGTGGAACCCATGGGTATGGAGGGCCAAGTGTGTATGATTTGGCTTCATCTATGTATTTTCAACTTTTCCCTCTGAATGAGGTCCTTCTCAATGGTTTTAAAATAGTCTCATTTTTGAACATATGGACACAGGGAGGGGAGCATCACACACTGGGGTCTGTTGGGGGGAATAAGGGAGGGACAGCAGGGGATAGGGAGGTTGGAGAGGGATACATGGGGAGAAATGCCAGATATAGGTGATGAGGGGCGATGGAGGCAGCAAACCACATTGCTGTATAGGTACCTATGCAACAATCCTGCATGTTCTTCGCATGTACCCCAGAATCTAAAGTGCAACTATATATATATATATAAAATCTCATTTTCTTCTGTTATACAAAACAAAATGCTTCTTGGATCCTATACCCTCTTCAATCTCCTATCCTTCTCCTCACTGTTTAGCCAGTTCCCCCTGGGAGTCCTGCTCTATCACACTCCTGAAGGAGCTTTGGTTGATATAATTGGTATCTCACTGGTGAGATTTTGGTATAACAAATCCAGTATTTTTCAGTCATCTTGTTAACTTTTCAGCAGTAACTGACATAATCGACTATTCCCTCTTTCTTGAAATGCTCATTTGTCTCAGCTTCTGGGACACAAGGCTCTCCCAATTTTCTTCTTATACTTCTGGTCACTTCTTCTGACTCCTTGGTAAGTTATCTTCCTGAACCAAAGCATCAACCCTAAGCATCCCTAAAAGCTCAGTCCTAGGCCCTCTTTTTTTTTCCACTTGAGGCTTTCCCTGAATATTCTCATCCATGCCACCCACCACCTCTCTATCAACAACTGAAATGCAAGTCTCAACCTTATTACTGTACCCATAAAGGTAATATAAATTTACCTATGTACAAATTTATCTCAATACCATAGTCTTTCTACTTCTCTTTTGTCATATTTTACTTTAGAGAGAGATATTGCCCAGCTTCATTATTTTAGTGGTGTTTAACATGCAGAAGATGCTCAATAAATATTGTATATCCATGGGTCCATATCTGGAAAAGAAATCTTGAGTAAATGACAATATACTTGGTACAATAATCAATACCTCTTTTTAACAATTCCTTGTGCCATTCACCAGGGGTAACATGTGGAGCCCAAAAATAATCAAAACAGCTGAGCACAGTGTATGTTCTTGCAGTCTCAGCTTCTTGGAAGGTTGAGGCAGGAGGATTGCTTGAGCCCAGGAGTTCAAGGTTGAATTTTATCAAATGCTTTTTCAGCATCAATTGAAATGATCGTATGGCTTTTATCCTTCATTCTGTTGATATGATGTATCACACTGATTGATCTGCATATGTTGAACCATCCTTGCATCCCAGGGATAAATCCCACTTGGTCATAATGAATGATCTTTCTAATGTATTGTTGAATTCAGTTTGCTAGTATTTTGCTGAGAATTTTTGCATCAATATTCATTGGTGATATTGCCCTGTAGTTTTTCTTTTTTAATATTTCTTTGTCTGGTGTTGGTATGAGGGCAGTACTCCTCCTATATTTTTTGGAATAGTTTAAGTAGGATTAGCATTAGTTTTTCTTGAAATATTTGGTATAATTCAGCAGTGAAGCCATTGGGTCCTGGGCTTTTCTTTATTGGGAGACTTTTTATTATGACTTTAATCTCATTACTAGTTATTGGTCTGTTCGGATTTTGGATTTCTTCATGATTCAGATTTGGTAGGTTGTGTGTATCTAGGAATCCAACCATTTCTTCTAGATTTTCCAATTTATTGGCATATAGTTACTCATAGTAGCCACTAGTGATCCTTTGAATTTCCATAGTATTATTTGCAATGTCTCCTTTTTCATTTCTGATTTTATTTATTTGTATCTTGTCTCTTTTTTCCTTAGTCTGGCTAAAGGTTTGTCAATTTTGTTCAATTTTTCAAAAAAAAACCAATGTTTTGTTTCATTATCTTTTGAATTGTTTTCTTCAATTTCATTTATTTCTGCTCTGATTTTTCTTCTATTAATTTTTCACTCTTGCCTTTCTAGTTCTTTAAGATGCATTATTAGATTGTTTATTTTAAGTTTATCCTCTTCTTTGATGTAGGAACTTATAGCTATTAACTTCCCTCTTAGTACTGTTTTTACTATATCCCAAAGGTTTGGGTATGTTGTGTTTCCATTATCATTTGCTTCAACATTTTTTTATTTTTTATTTTTTGAGACAGGGTCTTGCTCTGTCACCCAGGCTGGAGTGCAGTGGCTTGATCTCAGCTCACTGCAACCTCCCAGGTTCAAGCAATCTTCCTGCCTCAGCCTCCTAAGTAGCTGGGATTACAGGTGCCTGCCACCATGCCCAGCTAATTTTTGTATTTTTTAGTAGAAATCAGTTTTCACCATGTTGGCCAGGCTGATCTCAAACTTCTGACCTCAAGTGATCTGCTCGCCTTAGCCTCTCAAAGTGCTGGGATTACAGGCATGAGTTATTGTGCTTGGCCCAGTTCCAAGAGTTTTTAAAATTTCCTTCTTAATTTCTTCATTGACTCACAGTAATTCAGGAGAAAGTTATTTAATTTTCATTTATTTGTGTAGTTTCCAAAATTCCTCTTGTTATTAAGTTCTAGTTTTATTCCATTGTTGTCAGAGAAGGTGTTTGATCTTATTTAAATTTTTCTGAATGTTTTAAGACTTGTTTTGTGATCTATCCTTAAGAATAGTACATGCGCTGAGGAAAAGAACGTGTATTTTGAAGATGTTGGATGAAATGATCCATAAATATCTATTAGATTTATTTGGTGTATAGTGCAGATTAGGTCCAATATTTCTTTATTGATATTCTGTCTGGAAGATCTGTCCAATGCCAAAAATGGGGTGTTGAAGTCTCTAGCCATTATTGTATTAAGGCTTATCTCTCTCTTTAGCTCTAATAATATTTACTTATATATCTGGGTGCTCCAGTGTTGGGTTCATTTATATTTAAATTTGTTATATCCTCGAGCTGAATCATTCCCTTTATCATTATATAGTGACCTTCTTTGTCTTTTCTTATAGTTTCTGTCTTGAAATCCATTTTGTCTGCTATAAGTTTGGCTACTCCTGCTCTTTTTTGGTTTCTATTGGCATGGAATATCTTTTTCCATCCCTAGTGTATCTTTATAGGTAAAGTGTGTTTCTTGTAGGCAACAGATCAATGAGTCTTATTTTTTCATCCATTCAGCCACTCTATGTCTTTTGATTGGAAAGTTTACTCCATTAATATTCAAGGTTATCATTGATAAGTAAGGACATATGCCTGCCATTTTGATACTTGTTTTCTGGTTGTTTTTATTTTGTGTGTGTATGCATTGTATGTTTTTTGGTTTGAGGTTACCATGAGACTTGCAAATACTACCTTATAACCGATTACTTTAACCTGATAACAACATAACATTGTTTGTATAAGCAAACAAGCAAAAAGAAAACTACTAAAAACCCTATGCCTTAACTTCATCCCCCCATTTTTTAACATTTTGTTGTTTCTATTTATATCTTATTATACTATGCCTGTCTTGAAAAGTCATTGTAGTTATTATTTATTATTATTATTTTTTGTCTTATACTATGTATGTCTTGAAAAGTCATTGTAGTTATTATTTTCATTGTTTAATCTTTCTACTTAGGATAAGGGTAGTTTACACAACACAGTTACAGTGTTATAATATTCTGTGTTTTTCTATCTACTTACCATTACCAGTGAGTTTTCTACCTTCAGGTGATTACTTGTTGCTCATTATCATCTTTTTTTCTCTTTTTGAAGTACCCCCCTTTAGCACTTTAGCATTTCTTTTTTTCTTTTTTCTTTTTTTTGAGATGGAGTCTTGCTCTGTCACCCAGGCTGGAGTGCAATGGTGCAATCTTGGCTCACTGTAACCTCCGTCTCCTGGGTTCAAGCAATTCTCCCACCTCAACCTCCCGAGTACCTGGGATTACAGGTGCCTGCCATCACACCCAGTTAATTTTTGCATTTTTAGTAGAGACAGGGTTTCACCACATTGGCTAGGCTGGTCTTGAACTCCTGACCTCAGGCAATCTGCCTGTCTCGGCCTCCCAAAGTGCTGGGATTACAGGCATAAGCCACTGCATCTGGCCCCCTTTAGCATTTCTTGTAGGACAGGTCTGGTGTTATGAAATCCCTCGGCTTTTGTTTGTCTGGGAAAATATTTCTCCTTCATGTTTGAAGGATATTTTCCATGGTTATACTATCCTAGGGAAGACATAATATTCCAATTTAAGTAATTAGAGAAAGAAGACTAAGACCAAAGCAAGCAGGAGGAAGGAAATAGTAAAGACCAGGGCAGAAATAAATGAAATAGAGAAGAGAAAAACAATAGACTCAATAAAACCCAAAGCAGGTTCTTTCAAAATATCTACAAAATTGACAAGCCTTTAGCTATACTGTCCAAGAAAAGAGAGAAGAGTCAAGTTACTAAAATCAGGAATAAAAGAAGTGACACCACCACTGACCTTACAGAAATAAAAAGGATTATAAGGGAACACTGTGAACATGAAAACAAATTAGATAACCTGGATAAAATGGAGAAATTCCTAGAAACACACAAACTACCAAAACAGAATAAAAAGAAATTAAAAATCTGAACAGAAGTGTAACAAGAGATTGAATCAGTAATTAAAAATCTTCCCACAAACAAAAGCCCAGGGCAGATGGCTTCCTTTGTGAATTTTACCAAATGTTTAAAAAAGAATTAACATTAATCTTTCACAAACCTATGCAAAAAATAGAGGAGGATGGACTTCCCAACTCATTCTATGAGGCCAGTATTACCCTAATACCAAAACCAGACAAAGACATCACAAGAAACAAAAACTACAGACCAAAATTCCTTATAGTCACAAAAAGTCCTCAACAAAACACTAGCAAAGTGAATCCAGCAACGTATAAAAAGGATTATACACCATGATCAAAAGGATTATTTCAGGAATGAAAGGTTGGCTAAATATATGAAAATCAATCTGCATAATAAACCATATTAATAGGATAAAAACCATATGATCATCTCATTTCAATACGCAAAAACACTTGACAAAATCCAACATCTTTGCATGATAAACATTCTTTTGGAATCGAAGAAAACTGCTGCAACCTAATAAATGGTATCTGTGTAAAATACACAGCTAACATAATATTTAATGGTAACTAGAAGACTAAAACTTTCCTTCTTAATATCAGAAACAAGGCAAGATGTCTGCTTTTACTACTTCTGTTCAACATTGTACTAGAGTTTCTAGCCAAGCCAATTAGGTAATAAAAAGAAGTAGAAGACATCCAGATTGAAAATGAAGAAGTAAAACTATTTCTTTTAACAGATGACATGATCTGGTGTATAGGAAATTTAACGAATTCATAAAAACAATTAAGATTAATAAATGGGTTAAGCAAGTTTGCAGGGTACAAGATCAATATACAAAAATTTGTTGTATTTCTATACATTTAGCAATTCAACGGAGGAAAGAATCATCTTCTAAACAAGTGGTGCTGGGATGGTTGGATGTCCACATGCAAAATACTGAAGTTGGACCTCTACCTCATACCATATGCATAACTAACGGGATCATAGACATAACTATAAGAGCTAAAAACTATAAAACTCTTAGAAGAAATATAGAAGTAAATATTTGTGACCTTGAATTAGGCCGTGGTTTCTTCTGAAAAAATTGACCGTGGATTAGGTATATGATACCAAAAGCACACGACAAAAAACAAAAAACAACAACAATAGATAACCAGAGCTTATAAAAGTAAAAACTTTTGTGCTTCAATGAATACAATCAAGAAAGTGAAAAGACAATCCAAACAATGGGAAAATGTATTTGCAAATCAAATATCTGATAAAAGACACATCTAGAATATGTAAAGGACGCTTACAACTCAGTAATAAAAAGACAAATACTTCAATTTTTAACATGGGCAAAAGGTCTAAAGAGAAATTTCTCCAAAGAAGATATACAAATGGCTAACAAGGCTGGGCTCAGTGGCTCAAGCCTGTAATCCCAGCACTCTGAGAGGTCAAGGCAAGTGGATCACTTGAGCCTAGGAGTTCCAAACCAGTCTGGGCTGGCGAAACCCTGTCTCTATTAAAAATGTAAAAATTAGCTGGGTATGGTGGCACACGCTTGTAATCCCAGCTACTTGGGAGGCTGAGGCACAAGAATCGCTTGAACCCAGGAAGTGGAGGTTGCAGTGAGCCAAGATTGCACCACCACACTCCAGTCTGAGTGACAGAGAGAGACTCTGACTCAAGGAAACAAACAAACAAAAACAAATGGCCAATAAGCATAAGAAAAGATGCTCAACATCAATAGACATCAGGGAATTGCAAATCAAAACAATAATGAGAAACTACTTCACTTACTAGTATGGTTATAATAAAAAAGATAGACAATAACAAGAATTGGCAAGGATGTAAAAAAATTGGAACCCTCATACATGACCTGTGGAATGTAAAATGGTCAGCTGATGTGCAAAACGGTTTGGCACTTCCTCACAAAATTAAACATAAAGTCACCATATAACCCCAAAATTGCCCTACTATGTAAAATGCCCAAGAGAAATAGAAACATATGCCCACAGAAAAGTTAATAGTGACATTATTTTTGATCTTTTTTATTTTTATTTTTTTATTTTTAATAGTGATATTATTATTCATAATAGCCAAAAAGTGGAAGCAGCCCAAATGCCCATCAACTCATGAACAGATAAACAAAATGTTGTATATCCATACAGTGGAATATGATTTGGTCTAAAAAAAAATGGAGTACTGATACATGCTACAACATGGATGAACCTTGAAAATATTATACTAAGTGAAAGAAGCCAGATACAAAGACCATACATATTGTATGATTTCACTTCTATGAAATATGCAGAATAGGCCAGGTGTGGTGGCTCATGCTTGTAATCCCAGCACTTTGGGAGGCGGAGGCAGTTGGATCACTTGAGGTCAGGAGTTTGAGACCAGCCTGGCAATGTGGTGAAACCCTGTCTCTACCAAAAATATAAAAAATTACCTGGGTGTGGTGGTGCACGCCTCTAATCCGTTGCTGGGGAGTCTGAGGAAGGAGAATCGCTTGAACCTGGGAGGCGGTGGTTGCAGTGAGCTGAGATCATGCCACTGCACTCCAGCCTGGGTGACAGAGCCAGACTCCATCTCAAAAAAGAAAACAGAAATATGCAGAATAGGCAAATCCATCAAGATAGCAATTAGATTAGTAGTTGTCAGCAGCTGAGGGGAGGGAGAAATGGTGAGCAACTGCTAATGTATATGAGGTTTCTTTTTTGGGATGGTGAAATGTTGTGGAATTAGATGGTGATGGTTATACTACTTAGTGCATATAATAACAACCACTGAATTGTATACTTTATAAGGGTGAATTTTAGGATATGTCAATTATGTATCAATAAAGTTGTTATAAAAAATGAAAATATATGTGTCCAATGGGTCTTGTTGGAAGAATATGAATTTAAATAAATCAGTTTCTTTTCTCCCCAACATTAAAAGTGACTGTTGTCTATTTGAGATGACCAATAAAAAACTTACCTTTTAAAATTTAAATGTTGGCAAGCCAAGGTGGCTCATGCCTGTAGTGACAACACTTTGGGAGGACAAGAAGGATAGCTTGAAGCCAGGAGTTCAAGATCAGCCTGGGCAGCAAAATGGCAAAACATTTTTAAAAAAATTAGCCAGGTATGGTGGCATGCACCTGTAGTCCTAATCACTCAGGAGGCTGAGGTGGGAAGATCACTTGAGTCCAGGAGTGCCAAGCTGCTGTGAGCTATGATTGCCCCACTGCACTCCAGCCTGGGCAACAGAGAGACCCTCTCTTTAAAAAGTTAAAAATAAATGTTACAGTTCAATTATATGTATATCTGAGGAATTGATCTCTGCATGAATTAACATCTCATTATGAATAGTGGCTTAAAGTTGAAAATATTTTGAATAAAAATTTTCTGAGCATATTAGTATCCGTTTGTAGTACTTAATATGGTAAGTTTTAATAAAAGTTTGAGAATGGCTTAGTATTTTCTCAAACCAAACAAAATAAACAAAAAACACAGCGAGGCTAGGTGGCTCATGCCTGTAATCCCAGTACTTTGGGAGGTGGAAGCTGGAGGATCACTTGAGCCCAGGAGTTTGAGAGCCACCTGGGCAACATGGAGAAACCCCATCTACAAAAAATACAAAAATTAGCTGAGTGTGGTGGTATGAGCCTCAGGAGGTTGAGGTAGGAGAATCACTGGAGCCTGGGAGGTTGAGGCTGCAGGGAGCAAAGATCACACCACTGCACTCCAGCCTGGGTGACAGCCAGACCCTGTCTCTAAATAAATAAATAATTTTCAAAAACACAGTTTCTAATGTTTGAGCATTTCCTTAGCATTCAGTATTTAAAGATCCTTACTCTTTTTTCAGTGATATTGTAGTCAAACAAAATAGAAGTCAAAGAGTAAATACATTTCTCAGAATTCTACATTTGAGTAGTATTCAACCCATGGTGAAGCAATTAAGAGTTCTTGAGTTAAGCAATTTCCATATCTTAGTTTTTCCAGAATGGATTTCCAAATCAGTGTTTCAAGGCTTCCTGAGTATGAATGTTAATACACATAAGTTTCTGGGTTTAGGGAAGAAAAATATGAGTGTTTCACTCTTCTCCCTCTTCCTCCACATATTCTCTGCAGTGGCTCAATTTACTCAGAAGAAATTTCATTTGCTATTCTAAAGCTAAGTACACTGGATTTTTCATCATAAATGCCTATATGAAAAATACAAAGCTCATGTGGTCATCAAAGTTGATTAAATGGTGGTGGTATTGCAGTTTTGTTACAAGTGTAGTGAAAAAAAATTTTGTGGCATGTAGTTATGTACAATATTATTAGTGACTATGTTAAATTCTTAAAATTCTTTTTTTGTTTGTTTGAGACGGAGTCTTGCTCTGTGGCCCAGTCTGGAGCGCAATGGCACAATCTCGCCTCACTGCAACCTCCACCTCCTGGGTTCAAGCAATTCTCTGCCCCAGCCTCCCAAGTAGCTTAGTTTACAGGTGCCCACCACCACGCCTGGCTAATTTTTGTATTTTCAGTAGAGACAGGGTTTCACCATCTTGGTCAGGCTGGTCTTGAACTCCTGACCTGGTGATCCACCCGCCTCAGCCTCCCAAAGTGCTGGGATTATAGGCTTGAGCCACCGCACCTGGCCAGTTAAATTCTTAATAAAAGCAAATTGATACGGAGTTTGATCTTTTGAAGTTGGTTATAAGTAGGTGACCAGATTGAGCAGATAAAAATTCAGGATGCCCAATTCGAGTTTCAAATAAATAATAATGAGCATATCTCAAATATTTCATGGGATATACTTAAACATTCATTGTTTATCTGAAATTCATACCAAATTGGGTATCCTCCATTTTATCCGACAACTCTAATTATAGGAATAGGAAGATATTTCATTCAGGCTTATAAAAAGCTGGCCAGACTGGTAGTAGGATATAAACAGGCTAGGTGGTCCTACCTTTCTGTCATGGTTGGTCACTGAACAGTTAAGGAAGTTTCCAGCAAAGTCCCAGATTTGGGCTGGCATGTGACCAGATACTGGTCTATTTTTATGCTGAGGTAAATGGGACAATTTTTCCAGGGATTCAGTATAAATTGTAGAGAAGGGGGTATGTGCTTAAGAGGGCAGAGGAAGGTTCGTATCATACACTGCCACAGTAAAGTCCACTTCAAACAAATCTCCCCCACCCCAGGCAAACAGGTTAGGTATAAATGATGGCCTACTAACTGGAAGAAGTCAGATGGGGTTTTGAATGTGTGGATTGAGTATGCCAAGCAAAGGAACGGTGAGTAGGGAAACCGGCCTTGGAATGAGTGGATTCCACTGGAATGAAACATAGGTCAAACTCAACATATCCAAACCGGAAAGCACGACCTTTCCCTCCAAACTCCTCCCCACTTCCTAAGTTCATTCAGGAATTCAGCAAGTATTTAAGTGGCCACTAGTGCCAGCAAGTGCTGGCTCCAGACAGACACCCTTGAGCAGAACAGACGTGGTCCCTGCTCTCAGAGAACTTATAGCAGAGTGGGGGAGACCCATATCACCACAAAAATTAATGATTAATTACACATTTTGACGTTGCTATGACAGAAGGATGTTTGGTGCTACACATCTTTAATAAAGTCGGTGTGCTGCTGCTATTTTGAGGTGGTGATTACAATGAATAAACAGAAAGGATTATTACAAGGCATCCTGAGAATAAAACCTTTTAAAAGAAAGTACCACATAGTTTCCTATTTAGGGGAACAATATTCCATTAAAATTCACGTTTTTGGAATTTCCTTTAAAAATTTATTTTTGCCTTTTTCCACAAGTTCTGATGGAATTTGGTTTCTGTTTAAGTAATGTTTGCTAGAATACGTACTTTTATATGAAACACTTGCAAATTTGTTATTAGTATGATTAATCTTATCGTCACTGAACAAAAAGTACAGGTAAATAATGACGGGTAAAAAATTTGACGGGTAAACCTCTTCCATGTTCAGCCCATCTTTTTTTTTGTTTTGTTTTAATTATTATTATCTTTTCCAGATCAGAGATATACAGCCCATCTTTGAATGGTGATTCTACTCAACTGCTCCTGTGCCATCTCTGGTCAAGAGGGTGTAATTCCTGCTAATTTGAAAGGGCAAAACTGATAAGTGCCTATTTCAGTAGCGTATTACCACTTAATAACAGAGGATAGCTTCCAGGAAAAGTACCATAATACATCGAAAAGGGGACTTTTAACTGTATCTGGTAGAATTCCAAAGCACTTAACACTCTCTAGGGTCAACGCGGTGACTCCCATCTTACTGAAGTGCAGCTACTTCTGGCCTGGAGCGCAGCTGCTGGTCAACAGCTGTCCAACCTCAGCGCTCCCCACTCGAGACCTTCAAGAGGAGCTCACCTCACCCAGTAACATATATCGCTAGTTTCAAATCACGCTTCTTGTGTCTTGCAAATTTATCTGGAACGGAGAGAAGTACCTCGTGCTTCTCGGGACTTCATCAACTCGGTTTTGGCAATTTTCTTCCCACATCTTTATCCCTTTCTCTTCCCCCCCCCCCCCCCGCCGCCATGTACCACTCTATTATCTGCCAGACGGAACAATTTAGCTTTTTTAATCTCAAGGACCGGAGGAACGGAGAGTTAGAGAACTGGACTAGGGAAGGAGGGGCGGTGTTAAACATTTACCAGGAGAGGGGAAGGGGCGGGTGCGCGAACAAAACCCCCAGGCAACCTCCAAGTGTGCGGTCCTAACTCCCGGTTCCCCCGCCTCGGGCAGGGCTGGACGGCCTCAGGCAGAAGCCAGCAGTGGGAGGAGGACCGGAGTCCCCGTCTGCACCTTCCCCCACCCCAGCTGCGTTTTCCCCGAACTCGTCTGGGCGCTGGCCTCCGGGCGGCAGCCGGCCCGCTGATCCCCGCGGGAGGAGAGCGAGCCGAAGCCCGGATGCCACTCGGATTGTTACGCGCTTTCAACTTCGCGGAGTACCGCGCGCCAGGGTGCAGCAGGATCTCCTCCCCGCGCCACCCGGGTCCCCGCGCGGGAAGCGGCTCAACGGGGAAGGCGGCCGGCGCCCGCGGTCTCCCGGCCGGACGCCCGCGTTCTTCCGGCCAGCCCCCCACGGAGGGGGGGAGGGGCGCCGACGCCGCGTTCTCGGGGCCCCGAAGCCGGCGGAAGGGCCGCGCATCGCGGAAGCGCGGCGGCAGCTGAAGATCAGCTGCTGGAGGAGGCGGAGAGGGAGAGGGAGGAGCCTCGGGGGGAAGGAGAGGGAGGGGACCGTCAGGAAGCCGCGAACGCCGCCGAGTGTCTGCACACCTCGCTCTGCTTGCCATGGCTGGTTAAAGAACCATCCGGATCGCAGCGCGGGGGGAGGGCCGGGTGGGGGGAGCGGCGGCCGCGCGTGAGGCCGAGGGAGGGGCGGCGGCGCGAGCGGCGGCGGCGGCGGCGGTTCCAGCATGAAGAGGAGAGCTGGCCTGGGGGGCAGCATGAGGTCAGTGGTGGGCTTCTTGTCCCAGCGGGGCTTGCATGGGGACCCCCTGCTCACTCAGGACTTTCAGAGGAGACGCCTGCGGGGCTGCAGAAACCTCTACAAGAAGGACCTCCTCGGCCACTTCGGCTGTGTCAATGCCATTGAATTCTCCAACAATGGAGGCCAGTGGCTGGTCTCAGGTAAATCAACCCCCTTCCCCTCCCCGCGCCTCCCAGCCCCCTCCCAGCCTCCCCCTCTGGCTCTCCCCCGTCACCCTCCTCCTGCCCTCCGTCCCCACCCCCTCCCTTTTTCATCCCCCTTCTGCGGTGGGAAGGTTTGGTGTCAAATTAAAACCATTGCAGGGGGAGGGGAAGGAGAGGATGTCTTCTATAAAAAAGACCTAAAATGGTTGACAGCTCCTTAATTCGCTTTATCCCAAGTGCAAAGTGATCTCTCCTGATGCTTGCCCTGAAAGTGTGGGTCGGGGAGGGGGGCGAGGTTACCGCTCGACAAAGTTTGACGACAAACTCTTCCTCCGCGTACTTTAAAAGGTGCTGGGGGCATTTTGGGGATGTGGAGGGGGAGGAGGCCGAGGCGCGCCGGAGGCAAGGGGGAGCTGGAGCCCCCGTCGCCGGTGTCAAGTAAAAGGGGTCTTGGGGCTGGGAAGCGGGCGGTGACACACCCGGACGTCGAGGGGCCGGGGTCTACGACCCGGGGGCTGGCGGGGTCCGCGGAAAGGAGGTGACTGGCGGTGGGGTCGCCGTGGGCCGCCCCCCCTCAGCGCTCTTAGGGGCCCAGCACCATGGCCTTTCGTGATGTGGTGGCCTTCTCTTCGTCTTGTTTTTAATACGATTTCGAGAGTGGCGAGGGCAGTGGAGGCTAAAGGGCACCAGTCTGAACTTGAATGCGTAACTTGCGAGGCAGGGGGTAGGTGGGCGACCCCCGGGAGACCTGTTGGCGGGATCCCGGCGTCCCGCACCCGGTTTCCCGCGGCCGCCGTTGCAAGTGGTCTCTACTTCTCCTCCCTCTCGCCCACACGGGCCTGGTTGCCCCCGGGCTCTCCCTCTGGTTTGGGGAAAGTGGCGAAATCGAGGCCGGGGCTCCGGCCGGGCGGTGTAGGCCTCGCTCTCCCGGGGCTCCTAGCGACAGGCAGCTGAATCGATAGCCTATTGCTCCCGGGGAGGCCCGGGCCCCACGGGCCGCGGGGGCCACTGCCCCCAGGGAGGTGCGCTTGCTGCCGGTGGGGGCGCTCGCCACCGTTGTCCCCTCCTCCTTGGGGTCGCGGGCCCAGGGCTGGGGCGGGTGGGAATGGGCCTACGTGAGGGCTAGGGGGCGGCTCCCCGAAACCTGGCTCAGGGGAGGGGGGTGAAGACGGCTGATTGGGCGTTCCTGCTTGCCTGCTGCCCTCTTCTGTCTCTTTTCCTATATTGGGAGGGATGAAGGGGGAATCCAGCGCTGGACGTGGCGCTTAGCTTCCCCTAGGTCGGTCCCCGAATGGCTTTCTAATTTGTGTCAGTGGGCAGCTCGCCAGAAACTTCTGGGATCATGGCAAAGCATCCGCCTTCACGAGTAACCGTCGGAAGTGACACGGGGCGTACAGCCCAATGCGGGGGTAGCAAAAAGAAAGTCTTCTGTGATCATTTTATGATAAACCTTCTGGGGTCTGTTCAGAACTGACTTGACTTTTTACCTCAGATCGTTTTCTCTTTGACTAGGTGGATTTGGCCCTAGATCATCCTCTGAAGAAACCTGATCCTCTGGGCAAAAGCTTCCTTCCCCTACACCATCATATAAAATTTTGTCAAATAAATTTCAAGAGCAAAAATGGGGGAAGACTTCTTTAAAGACCTAGCTCCCAGTATTCTCCCCTACTGGTTTTCATGTATTCATAAAACTCCTGATGTATTCCAACAGAGAAGTTCCCAGACACAAGTAAACTTTACCTACTGAGTGAGGGAATTTGGGGGTACTTTTTTGGCGTTAACTGAACTAATCATGTTAACAGAAAGAATTCTAAGTAGTCACACATTGCCCAGCTTGACACACCCTTTTTTATGCATTTATTTGAGATAGGGTCTCGCTGTTTCCCAGACTGGAGTGCAGTGGGCTAACACTGCTCACTGCAGCCTTGACCTCCCAGGCTCAAGCTAACCTCCCACCTCAGCCTCCAAAGTAGCTGGGACTACAGGCAGGTGCCATCATGCGTGGCTAATTTTTAAGGTTTTTTTTTGGTAGAGATGGAGTCTCCCTATGTTGCCCAGGCTAGTCTTGAACTCTTGGCCTCAAGTGATCCTCCTGCCTCACCCCACAAAGTGCTGAGATTACAGGCGTGAGCCACCATGCCCAGCCCACACTTTAAAAAAAATAACAAATTTATTGAGATAATTTACATGCCATATAATTTATCTATTTGAATTTACATTTTTAAAAGCACTGAAAAGTTCCCTCCATTCTATTTTATAGAATCCTTGGGCAGGACTCTCCCCTATGTCTTAAATGAACCCTATTTTCTCTAGGCTTGGTCAGGTCATTTCCTTTATCTTAATGTTAGCCTGTAGAAGAGGAGGGTCCTTTCCACAGGGGAAGCTCTGGCAGACCTTTCGATTCTGGGTATTTCTTTTCTTTTCTA
The DNA here is from genome assembly GCA_963573385.1 of Cacajao melanocephalus. Classification (NCBI taxonomy): domain Eukaryota; kingdom Metazoa; phylum Chordata; class Mammalia; order Primates; family Pitheciidae; genus Cacajao; species Cacajao melanocephalus. Next base: position 36,556 of record CAUYLG010021032.1, on the reverse strand, counting down.
GGCTTGTGTTGCCCATCTCCATCAGTACTTCCTGGGTTCCAGCCTTCTTTGTCCCTTGCTCCTCCTCCTTCCCCCGTACTCCCTCTAGCTCAGTTCTTCCTGTTTCCTTTTTATCTGCTCCTGTTCCTGTTCTTAGCCTATCAGCAGGCTTTTCCACAACTCCTCCAGTTTGGCTCAGATATACCTAGTTTTTCCTATTTGTTCCTCGAACATAGAGTTTTGGTTTAAAGCCTTTTTAGCTGTTTACCTTCCATTATGAGTATACAGCTGTGTTAACAGAAAGTTCCTCCTGTTTGCTTCAGATAAGGAAGCCCCCTTTGGGATTCCTAATATACCTTAACTTGTTAAAGCTAATTAAATTTTGTTCTGGGAAGTCCTTCAATAATTTTCCCAAGTTTAGAACTAGTGTCATGTTTATATTTTTTCTTATCTATCTTTGTCTCTCTTTAGCAGCCAACACCTGAGCGGGGGAGTACAGTATTCTGAGGCTAATGCCATGTATCCTCAATGTTGTAATGTGGTGGGATGCCAAACTCTGGGGATGATAATGAGATTACTTTTATGCATTTTGTTGTTCTTTTGTCTTATCTGGATTGGAAAGCCCTTAGAGAGTTGTGATTAAAACGATAGATTGTTCATAGTTTGTTCATTGTTTTCATTTCATAATTATTTGGGCAGGCTCACATTTCTTGTAACCGACACATATTATTTGATAGAATTAACTTAGACCCAGGGCAGAAATAATATTTGCATGATTCCTGTGGCTGTGTAAAGTACTATTAGTTAATTATACATCACTTTTCTGTTCCAACAGCTATCCCCTTTTCCAGGGCACAGTGAGGCCAGCAGATATTGAGTAAACCAGAGAAAGTCAGGAAGGAGAAAGGTGCTGTGCTTGGAAGTGAAATTATGATGGCAACAAGTAAAGAAATGGTTACTTGACACATTAAGATATTTTACCCTAAAAAGTATTTTTCTTGTTGATGACCAGAAAAGGACATCAATGTGATACCATGTTAGGTGGTGTGGTATAGCAGATATGTGGCTAACATCATTGCTGTGTCATTTGTTTAATATGTGACCTTAGTCAAGTTACTAAGCCTCTGTGTTTTCTGAGGTATGCAGTTGGAATATCGGCACTTATCTGAAGCACTTGTTGTGAGAACTATGTTAGTCAAAGTATAGGTTGGGTGCTGAACAGAGTGCCAGGCCTCTCAGAGAAAATACTGAGTTTGTTTTCTTTCTCTTTTTTCCTCATAACACATGGTGTCATTAATAGCAGACATTTGTTCTTATAGTATTGATAATAGAGCAGTGCAGATTGGGCAGACAGGATAGTTTTGTGACTTTTTCATGTGGAATGTGGAGGCACAATGTGGTGTGGAAAGTGCTTGGGATTTGATGTCATGTAATTTGAGTTGGAGGCTCCACCAGTAACAAAGTGTATGAATTTAGGTAAGTGCCCACTACTCATCTGTCAAATGAGGGTAACAGATTGCCCTCACTGGTAGTTAAATGGGGGTAGTGAATAGTCAGTGAAATGTTACATGTGAAAGTGTTTTATGAACTTGATTTTCAGTGAACATTATGTTGTTTTTTTTTTTTTGAGATGGAGTCTTGTTCTGTTACCCACGCTGGATTGCAGTGGTACGATCTTGGGTCACTGCAACCTCTGCCTCCCAGGTTCAAGCAATTCTCCTGCCTCAGCTTCTTGAGTAGCTGGGATTACAGGTTCATGCCACCACGCCCAGCTAATTTTTGCATTTTTAGTAGAGACGGGTTTTTGCCGTGTTGGCCAGGCTGGTCTCGAACTCCTGACATCGTGATTTACCCACCTCAACCTCTCAGTGTGCTGAGATTACAGGCGTGACCCATGGCACCTGGCTCGTGACATTACTTTTTATAAAGACTAGCTTTTTTGTTGTTGTTGTTTTTTTGCAATCCCCCGCCCCTCCCAAGACTAGCTTATACTTGATGATTGTAGTCTCTTCTTAGAATATTTGTGTTAGTCCTTTGAGGAATGAGGAACAACACTGTATGTTGAAGTGTCACTTACAAGAGATCCTAACAACATCAAGGAGGTAACAGAACTACACTTATTTAGGGTGATATCCTGGGTTTACCTTTCAGGTCTTTGATTGCATCTAGTACTTTAAATTGCTCTCATTGCCTCCTCTTATGCTTTTCCGTTTCCTTAGAATAATGTCTTTTATATGTTTGTTTAAAGTTTTTTTCTTTTTTTCTTTTCTGGGAAGAAGATGAATATCTTTTAGGGATTTGATTGGAAGACCAATCAGAATGTATCTCTATGTGCATTTGACTTGGATTGTTATTCTGCCTTCTTATATCTTGTAAAGGGTTTGTGCAAATCATCTTAGCAGTAAACAAAAACAAAGATTTGCCTCTTTGGAATGAGAGTGGCTATAATATTATTTCCCCTGAATTGAGGTTTTAAGGCATTAGAACTTGGAGATCTAGCAGAATAACCCATAAGTATGAAGTTTTGAGTTATAGTGAGAGATTATGATCTTTTTTGGGTTCTTATGACTAAATATAGGAAAAGTACCTTCAGAAGTTTTTCAAATAGCATGAACAACTATGATGTTTCAAAATATTAATTATGTAGGAGTTGTGAATGGGGAGAGGCATTTAGTTGCTTGGTCATAACATTTATAAATGGGGATAACTATTTAGTCTATTTCTAGTTCAGATGGGTCTCTGACCATATTGATCATTATAAGGATTCATCGTATATATATGTAGAGATTTTAGAGTATGAACTCTGAAGTCAGACTGCCTGGGGTGACTACCAACCCAGCTACTTGCTACCTGGGTTGCCTTTGACAGGTCACTTACCCTCTCTGTCTGTTTCCTCATCCATATAATAAGGATAATGATACTCTACAGGGTTGTGGTAAGGATTGAATGAAATAACATTTGTAAAGTTCTTAGCACAAGGGCCTAACCCAGGCTGTTGCTACTGCTGCTGCAACTGTTCTTGTTGTTTCCCTTGAATGTCACAAAAGGCTTTTAGGAGATTGATACCTTCAACATCTAACACATACTGCACGTGGCACAGTACACCATGAAAAATTGAGAAAGATCTCCATGAAGTGAACTGTTCAAAATGCTTTGTGAATAAGCTTAACCAGTACAGTCATCAAAGAGTATTTTTAAGCATTGGATAATAGCCGTGATTGTACCTATATGCTTAATTTGAACTGATTAATTAATGGTCATTTCCTGTTTCCCAGTCACTAGTTTATATCACATTTTATGAAATCAGTGTTTTGTAAATAAATTAGTCTAAAAGCACATTATCTGCAGGTAAGGTGTTTGGCTTTAGCCAGTTAAATAAAGTCTGACTTTATTAAAGCTGTTCATTTAATTAGAATGAATTTCTTGGTTCAGTGGTTACTTATCAGGAGAAATATGGCCAGTGGTAGAGCAGGTTTCTGACTTTGAAAAGCTTTCATGGTGTAGACTTTTTAACAAGGTAATTAAGGAATCAATTTTCAAATTTTCTTCTGGCCTTTCTATTTGCTGATAATCCATTGCTGTGAAGGTATTAAATTTTATTATTTGGTCTATATATTAGTTCAATAAATAGTTTTTGAGTCCATACTATTTGTAGGACAGGAGCTATGAGAACAGGGATGATGAATCAGATATAAATTATGTTTTCAAAAAGCTGGCATTTTAGGAGTGTTCAGTTCTCATTTGTAACCATTCATGACCTTTTAAAATTTATTTGCTTTACTTTATGATACTTTAGTAGATATTTGTTTTTTCTCTGGTTTGCTATACTTAAAGAGCAAAAATGCTCTTTCCTGTGAGATTTGGTGGGAAAGAAAGGCCTGTAGAGATGGTCCTAAGGAACTTTGCTATGATAAATTATAAAGATCATGTCATAAGGATAATGTAATATGGATATTTATAGATACACATTATTTGTCCTGCTTGTTCTTCAGTCAGCTAATTGATACCTATCAAAGGTTGGCAAATTTAGATTTATGCCTGGGTTTGTCACTTCTGCTTTAAAATAACCTAGTGAGGTTTGGTTGATGATCATTAGTCACATTGCACATTATTATTAACACATCAAAAAGTTGTCCTTGTGCTCAGTATTGTTCAAAGGATCATTTTTAATTTGATTTATGCCAATGTGTTTTTGATTGCTAAGATTTCCTAAAGAGAGCAATAGTCCTCAGTTACGTATTCTGGCCATCACATTGAAAGGAAGTGTCAGCCCAGGTACAAGCATGTGCTTATTCACTGATTATTGATGGATTTGGTTGTAAAGTACAGTTGGAATCATTTAGATCAGGGAAGCTTTATTGACCAATAAAACTTGTCACACAAATGCATTCTGCGTCTGAATTCCAAGTTAAGAAGTAGGTGCATTTATTTTCTCATGCATTGACCAAGGCAGAGAGAGCGTAAGTTTAAAAGAGCACTTCCATTGCTAATAAGGATGGCACTTAATTTTAATTTCTGTTTTCTTTTCATGGTCTTAAGAAAGAGGAAACTAATTACTTATTATTTTAGTCTGAATGTAGATACTCAAGGGTAGAATGAAAGTCTTTTAAAGTTAAAGGAAATACAATCCTAATTCAGATGAAGATTATCTAGGTTAAGAAGGAATCAATTCTGTTTTCAATTTTTGTTGCCTCCCATTATTATAAAAATATTCTTATAACTGAATATTAATTCATTTGAATTAACTTAGATTATTGTGGGAATATGAAACTCTATTTCTTTTCTACTCAATTCTCCTTTAAATTTTTTTATTTTATTATGTTGCTATAGTATGGGTAATTAAAACAATTTTTTTTGGATTTTCAGTTATAAAAATTAGGTTACCATTTGTTGGCTGGGCACAGTGGCTCACGCCTATAATCCCAGCACTTCAGGAGACTGAGGTGGGTGGATCACCTGAGATTGGGAGTTCGAGACCAGCCTGACCAACATGGAGAAACCTTGTCTCTACTAAAAATACAAAAATAGCGGGGCATGGTGGCACATGCCTGTAATCCCAGCTACTTGGGAGGCTGAGGCAGGAGAATCTCTTAAATCTGGGAGGTAGAGGTTACAGTGAGCCAAGATCGTGCCATTGCACTCCAGCCTGGGCAACAAGAGTGAAACAACATCTCAAAAAATATATATATACATAAAAACAAATAAAAATAAAAGTTAGTTTACCATTTGCCAAAGTTTGGGTATGTAAGATGAATTTAGGTAACCTTTGAATGAGTATTTAAAGTTTGGTACTTAATTTATCTTTAGACACATAAGAAAAATTAACATGAATAAAATATTTTTAATGGTTTTATTACTTAAGGTGAGGCTAAATTTTTAGGTAAATTAAGGCCAGGTGCAGTAGCTCACACCTGTAATTCTAGCACTTTGGGAGGCAGAGGCAGGAAGATCACTTGAGCCCAGGAGTTTGAGATCAGCCTTGTCAACATAGCAGAGACCCTATCTCTGCCAAAAATTTTAAAACTAGCTGAGTGTGGTGGCATGCACCTTTAGTCCCAGGTACTCAGGAGGCTGAAGTGGGAGGATTGTTTGAGCCTGGAAGGTCAAATCGGCAGTGAGTGATGATCATGCCACTTCACTGCAGCCTGGGCAACAGAGTGAGACCTTGTCTCAAAAAAAAAAAAAGTCAATTTAAAGAAAAACAATAAAGGTGTTATGTGGATATGGCAGAAATCAAAAGATGATCAAGATTGAAGCTTGTAAAATACTGCATTAGATAACCCTTTATATCTTCTCTTTTTCTCATGGAATCGGAGAAATGGAAGGATTTTCATTTTACAGGAAAGGGAGCTGAGATCTAGACAGGTGACTTGCCCAGAGCTGCTTGTGTAGTCTCTGGCTGTCAGGGCTCTAAGTAGGGCTCCTTGCTCCCAGGCAGATGCTGTTTCTCTCTTTTCCTTTTGTAGGCAGGTCACATTTTCTAGATCTGTCCTAAAGAATTGAAAACTGAATGTTAGCAGTTTCTGGAGCACATAAACAACTCTGGTTGTTTCTCTTAAATTATAAATTATATCTCTGTGTTTTGCTGTAAATAAGGTTAACTTGTTTTACTTAAGTATGTTTATTTACTAGTAAAAATGTTTATTGAGTACCCATTGTGTGCCCCTTTAATCTTAATAACTATGAAAATTATTATTTAACTTTTTCCTTTTTTTTTTCTTTTTCTTAGCTTGTAACATACGCCAGGCCTTCTGCTAAGCACTTTACTTGTCTTATTTGCCACTTGGAAAATAGCCAGTGTTACCTGTAGTGTAGAAAGGCAAGGAGATTTGAAGGTTTTGTGTAAGTTGTCACAAGTGAGTGCTAAAGCATCAAGAAAGGGCATTGATAAGTTACTGCTGAGGGTTCTATAATCCAGAGAACAGGCAATGCATTAGTGGAAAAGTAGATATTAGAATTCATTATTTGTGGTTAAAACAAAGTGAAATATGGCTTGTCGGAACGCAATGGTGCTTACAACTAATTGATCTCAACCAGTTACAGATTTCTTTGTTCCTTCTCCAGTCCTATTGCTTCACTTGACTGGTCATAAAAAAGTGAAGTGAAACATAATTCTAGGGGTGAAAAAAGATTTTTATTACCATGATCCATTACTTTATAGAAAACTTGGTTCCAATAACTGCTTTTCAAGTTTTTGTTCTTTTCGGTTTTAATACTTCTTGGTCACCACTGCCATTATAATATAAGCTTCCCAAAACATAACTCTCATTGTTTCCCATCCCCTGCTGATCTACAGCACTCCCCAGTGCCTACCAAATTAAGAAGGAATGCCTCGCCCAACATTCAATGAGACATTGCTGTTTGTTTAAAAAAAAAAAATGTTTAACAGATTTTTGAAATAGCTAGTATTTTATGTCATTTATTTATCAAATATTTTGGGGGCATTTCATGTGCTAGGCATATGTAATACTTAAAAGAATCTTTTGTAAGTTAGGGTAGTATTATTATCCTTATATTACATGTGAGGGAACTGAGGCTTACAGAAGTTAGGTAACTTATGAAAGCTCCTATGGTTTATGGTGGAGCTAGATTTCCAGGATGGGTCTGAATGTTTTCTGAGAGATACTAACTGCTTTGAAATTTTTACAATGTTATATACATTTTTAAAAGATCTGATTTTTTCCCTCTTTCTTTCTCCTCTCTTGATGCTGTTACTCTTATATTTTGCTGTCTGCAGTTTTTGCTTTTATATGTAAATGGAGGAAGATGGATGGGATTGAGAAGATGGGAGTGGACTTGGAGCCAGTTAGCATGGTTCTCATCACAGCCACAGTACTTACTCCTCAAGCAGATCTCTCTTGGTGCTAGCCCTCACCTCACCTAGATTTGGTGTTTGCAGTCGTCTGAAGTCTCCTTCTTCCTCACACTCTATGTATTCCATACTTACTCTCATAAACCGTGTGACTAACTCCGGCTGGGTTTAACTCCCGACTTTAATTAGGAGTAGGTATACTCTGGTTACAAAGTTGGTTTCTCTTATCCATTAGCCCAACTAAAAGCAAAAACAGTATATGTGTGTTTACTGAGCCTGTAATTTGAATTTAGTATCTGCCCAAGCCATGCTGAATGATTACATTTGGTTGAATTTCAGTTAGCAAATAGGTGTTTTTCCTCATATAGTTATACATAGGGAGAATATACGGGGCACAGATGAATACTGTGCTTTGGAATAAAGTCCTTTTTTTTTTTTTTTTTTGGAGACCGAGTCTTGCTCCACTGCCAGGTGCCAGGCTGGAGGGCTGTGGCGCAATCTTGGCTCACTGCAACCTCAGCTCACTGCAACCTCCGCCTCCCAGGTTCGAACAATTCTCCTGCCGCAGCCTCCCAGGTACCTGGGACTACAGGCGCGTGCCACCACGCCCAGCTAATTTTTCTTTGTATTTTTAGTAGAGACAGGGTTTCACCATGTTGGCCAGGATGGTCTCAATCTCTTGACCTCGTGATCCGCCCGCCTTGGCCTCCCAAAGTGCTGGGATGGAATAATATGCTTTTTGGAAGAAAATGTAAGCTTGTAATATGGGCTGATTTTCCCGGAGAGTGCTAGTAAGTCATTGGAAGCACATTTTCACGCACACAGTATCATAAAGGAAGGTGTAACTGCTAGACCAGATGATAAGCCTATTTAATCCTTAATGAACTTGAAGCATAGTGTTCTTGTAAGTAAAATTTACTTCTGTCACCACAGCTTCACTCTGCTTCTGTGGAGAAGGTGGCATTTCACTTTCAGGTCATTCACTGAATAGGTGAAAAGGAAGGTTGCTCTATTGGTTCTGGTCTTGGACTCAGTTTGCTCTTCCTATCAGTTTTCTTAGATCAGAGAAATAGGGAAAGACTTGACAATAGAAGTTTGTCACTTTAGTTACCTGCTCTTCCTATCCCTTCATGTTTACTTTCTCTGCCACTTTTTTTTTTTTTTTTTTTTTTTTGAGGCTAAGTCTAGCTCTATCTCCCAGGCTGTACAGTGGCACGATATCGGCTCACTGCAACCTCTGCCTACTGGGTTCAAGCGGTTCTCCTGGATTACAGGCGTGAATCACCACGTCCAGCTAATTAGTAGAGATGGGGTTTCACTATGTTGGCCAGAATGATCTCCATCTCCTGACAGTCTCGGCCTCCCGAAGTGCTGGGATTACAGGCATGAGCCACTGCACCTGGCCCTTTCCCTGCCACTTTATTCATTCCTTACAGTGTTGAATACCAGCAATTTTTTTTTTTGAGACAGGATCATACTCTGTTGCCCAGCCTAGAGTGCAGTGGCAGTTACGGCTCACTGCACCTTCAGCCTCCCATGCTCAAGTGGTCCTCCCACTTCAGCCTTCCGAGTAGCTGGGACTGCTGGCATGTACCATCATGCCCAGCTAATTTTTACATTTTTTTGTAGAGACAGAGTCTCACTATGTTGCCCAGGCTGGTCCTGAATTCCTGGGCCCAAGTGATCCTCCCGCCTTGGCCTCCCAATGTGCTGGGATTACAGATGTGAGCCACCATCCCCTGACTGAATACCAGAGATTCTATCATATACCTCTTGGGATTCAGAGTTTTAATTCTTAGGAGATCAAGTCTGTGTGTTCTAGTACTGTTTTCCTATTAGGGCCAATTTAAAAAATGAAAGTTATATTCCAGAGGGCTGAGATTATGTAGGAGTCATTGAGAAAATGGCATCTGAGGAAATTGACAGGTTATAATGGATCCACATAGCAGAGATAATGTTGGCAGGAGGACTGATTCCTGTATTCCCTTCTGCCTCTGCTGGGGCTTTTGCCAGTTGATAAGATGAGGCAAGATTACCTTATAAGGTTCATTAGGTAACTCTAGGTCCCCTGCCTGCCTTGTTGACCGTTGGGATCCTTTAAATCAAGCTGATCATATATCCTGATTTACTTGGGACCACCTGAAGCTCCTCCATTGTCCCAGTGCAATTATTAGTGTTCCTTTCATTCTTAAAATGTCCTAGTTTAAAGGATAAGTTATATGGTCACCTACTTATAATCATTGAACTGTCTGGTACGCAAGTAAAACCAAAGCCCCAGTCTTTTAGCTCCTCACATTCACCATGGGATGCCTCTAGTAGAAAAGCCTTTAAAGCATATGTTCTCCCTACCCCAGGTCTTTCAGCTGCCACTTTTTTTTTTTTTTTTTTTTTAAATTTTGAGATGGACTCTTGCTCTGTCACCCAGTCTGGAGTGCAGTGGCATGATCTCGGCTCACTGCAGCCTCTACCTCCAGGTTCAAGCAATTCTCCTGCCTCAGCCTCGAGTAGCTGGGATTACAGGTGCCCACCACCATGCCTGGCTAATTTTTATACTTTTAGTAGAGACGGGGTTTCATCATGTTGGCCAGGCTGGTCTCGAACTCCTGACCTAAAGTGATCTGCCCACCTGGGCCTCCCAGAGTGCTAGGATTTCAGGCGTGAGCCACCACGCCCAGCCTCAACTGCCACTTTTAAGATAGAGGCTGAGAAGCAGAGTGGTTAGTCAGTCACTTGTCTTTTTATTAGAAAGGGTAGAAAAAAGGGCTAAAACCATTATGAACATGCCAGGTCAAGAGGCTAATGTTACTCCATCCTTTCTATATACATCATCTTACAGTTCTTACTATCCTTACTTGTACTTTTTTTTAATAGTCTTTTTATGGGTTGTTGCTCTTTGCAGAGTTGATTTTGAGAAAATGTATTTTGAAGGATGATTCTCTACTGAGTTGAAATTTTTTCTGAGGAGTGTTTAAAAGTGGATGTGATATTGATATTAAAACCATGTTACAGTCATCTGTAAAATGTGAATGATAAAAAATAATAATTAAATAAGCAGGAAAAAAAATTTTATAGGCTTAATTTTGTGGGATAGCTATCCAGCACCAGATTACATTTGGAGTAAAAGTTGATTCCCTCAAGTGTATAGATTAGCCCTGAGAAGAATTTTCAGGAATTGGAGTTTTTTCAGGTATATGGCTGTAGAATGTCTTTCTCTGTCTTCCCTCTCTTTTTTGAGACAGAGTCTCATTCTGTCACCCAGGCTGGAGTGCAATGGTGCGATCTTGGTTCATTGCCACATCCACCTCCCAGTTCAAAGAATTCTTATGCCTCAGCTTCTCTAGTAGCTGAGATTACAGGCATGCACCACCATGCCTGGCTAATTTTTTGTATTTTTAGTAGAGATGGGATTTCTCCATATTGCCCAGGCTGGTCTCGAACTCCTGAGCTCAGGCAATCCACCTGCCTTGGCCTCCCAGTGTGCTAGGATTACAGGTGTGAGCCACCATGCCCGGCCTGTCTGTCTTCTCTTTTCTTTTTTCTTTCATTTCTTCCCTCCCCTCCCCTCCCCACCCTCCCCACCCCTCCCCTCCCCTCACCTCCCCACCCCTTCCCTCCCCTCCCCTCCCCACCCCTTCCCTCCCCTCCCCTCCCCACCCCTTCCCTCCCCTCCTCTCCCCACCCCTTCCCTCCTCTCCTCCTTCCCTCTTTCCCTTTCTTTCTCTCTCTCTTTCTTTCTCTTTCTTTCTTTTTTTCTCTCTTCTTTCTTTTTCTCTCCCTCTTTCTCTCCCCTCCCTCCCTCCCTTCCTTCCTCTTCTCCTTTCCCTTCCGTTTTCATCCCTCCTTTCTTTCCTTTCTTCCCTTTCTCTCTCCCTTCTCTCTCTTTCTCCTTTCCTTCCCTTTCTCTTTCCCTTCCCCTTCTCCTCCCTCCTCTTTTTCTTCCTGTCTCCATCCCTCCCCTCCCTCTCCTTTTCTCTTTTTTTGAGACAGAGTCTTATTTACTCTGTCAGTGACGCTGACAGGCTGGAGTGCAGTGGCATGATCTCAGCTCACTGCAACTTCTACCTCCCAGGTTCAAGCCATTTTCCTGCCTCAGCCTCTTGAGTAGCTAGGATTATAGGTGTGTGCCACCACACTCCACCCAGCTAATTTTTTCCTATTTTTAGTAGAGACGGGGTTTCACCATGTTGGTCAGGCTGGTCTCGGACTCCTGGCTTCAAGTGATCCACCTGCCTCAGCCTCCCAAAGTACTGGATTACAGGCATGAGCCACCGTGCCCAAGCCTCCTTTTCTCTTTTTTCTTTTATTTCTTTTGAGACAGTCTTGCTCTGTTGCCCAGGCTAAAGTGCAGTGGCATGCTCATAGCTAACTGCAGCTTCAACCTCCTGGGCTCAAGTGATCCTTCTGCCTCAGCCTCCCAAGTAGCTAGGACTAGAGGTGTGCGTCACCATGTCCAGCTAATTTTTAAATTTTTTATAGAGACAAGATCTCTCTATGTTGCCCAGGCTGGTCTTGAACTCCTGTCCTCAAGTGATCTTCCCACCCTGCCTCCTAAAGTGTTGGGATTACAAGTGTGAACACTGCACCTGGCCAGAATGTCTTTCTTTTTTCTTTTCTCGCTCTCTCTTTCTGTTTCTTTCTTTTTTTTGAGACAGGGTTGTGCTCTGTTGCTCAGGCAGAGTGCAGTGGTGTGATCGCAGCTCACTGTAGCCTCTACCTCCTTGGCTCAAGTGATTCTCCTACCTCAACCTCTGGATTAGCTGGGACTGCAAGTATGTGCCACCACACCTGACTAATTCTTAAATTTATTATTTCTAAAGGTGGGTCTCACCATGTTGCCCAGGCTGATTTTGAACTCTTGGGCTCAAATAGTCCACCCACCTCAGTCTCCTAGAGTGCTAGGATTACGGCCATTAGCCACTGTGTGTGGCCCCAGAATGTCTTTCATGCTGTGAAATATTTAAGTGATCTGGTTGGAGTCCTGTTTTCACCACTCTCATTTGTGATCTTATGCTTCTGATGTCTCTGTAGAATCACAGAATTTTGTTGCTGGAAAGGACTAATGATCATCTAATAGAAGTCTTTAATTTTACATCTAAGTAAACATAAACTCCTAAGTGGCTTACTCTGCCAGTACATTCTATCTGCAATTTCATTGTCCCTGAACATGGTTTTGATTAAATTGGTGATGCCCTATTATTTTACAAATGAATAGGTAGAGATTTTCCAGGGTGGAGGCCGACTGTCACTCTAGTTGAGTCTCCAGTTTTAATTCTTAGCCTGCTGAGCTATACTTCCTTACATTACTCGGGAGGAGGAATTCTTTGCAAATCCAGATGCCTGTCAAAATCTTGTTACACAAGTTCCCCCATTCTGAATTTCCATTCAAGTCTTGTATCTAAATTCCAGTTGTATCTTGGTATTACAAGTTAAAGCTAAGTGACTAATTGGAACCTTTGAGATTGCTATGTTCTTTTTTTTTTAATGGGTGTCTTGACTATGTTGATGGCTTAACGCAGATACCTCATTTATATATCACTTGCTGCCACAGATGACTCAAGCATGTGCTTTGCCTTAGACATACAGTAGTCTCCCCTTATCTGTGGGGGATGAGTTTCAAGCCCCGCAGTGGATGCCTGCAGATGCAGGTGGTACTGAGCTCCATGTATACTACGTTTTTGCTTATGTATACGTACCTATAATAAATTTTTTTTTTCTTTGAGATGGAGTTTCACTCTCGTTGCCCATGCTGGAGTGCAATGGTGTGATCTTGGCTCACCGCAACCTCCACCTCCCAGGTTCAAGGGATTCTCCTGCCTCAGCCTCCTGAGTACCTGAGATTACAGGCGTGCACCACCACACCCGGCTAATTTTGTATTTTTAGTAGATACAGGGTTTCTCCATATTGGTCAAGCAGGTCTCGAACTCTGGACCTCAGGTGGTTTGCCAAATTAGGTACAGTAATAGATTAACAACAATAGTAATAAAGTAGAACAATTATAATATACTGTAATAAAAGTTATGTGAATGTGGTCTCTCTGTCTCAAAATCTCTTGAATGTAATATTTTTGGACCCCAGTTGACTTCTGGTAACTGAAACTGGAAAGTGAAATCATGGGCAAAGGAGGCTACTGTTACTGGTGAGAAACAACTGAAATTTGAGTGGCAGCTAGCCCCTGATTTAGTCTCAGAGTTGACTTCTCTGTTTATATCTGCTGGTAGGTGGCTAGGTGTAGTGTGCATTCCTAGAAGGACTATGAAAGTATTAGGGGCTTCACTGGTTCAGTCTTTTTAGAATTGCCAAAGAAGAGACAAGAAAGCTTTATTGTGTTGTTAATTTTCTGTATACAAGGAATTTTGCAAAAGTCCAGGCAGGCAGTGTTCTTATGTATGAAACTTAAAAAAAAATCAGCAATTGCTTATAGAATGGATGAAGAATATTTGTGATATAATCAGGAGAGCATATTGTCCAGGTTAGTTTCCATGGCAGAAGAGGTAAGGCTGGAGATGAAGACAATCTGTGATCTGGAAGTACTAGCAATGCATCGTCCACTATCTTAATAACTTTCCTTACTGGTGTTGAGGGCCTAAGAACCCATTTTTAGTGTCCCTAGCTCTATTTGAAGAACTTTTATTCTTTGACATGTCAGTAATTCCATACTTTACTATGAAGAATTGCCTGTTGAATCATACAAGTCATCAGCATATGACACTTAAAAGATAGACCTCCCACCCATTCATAATTTAAACAACTATTATGTATTAACTATAGGAAATTTGGAAAATAGATATTTAAAGGAAAAAAGAAATAATTCCACTTACTCAACTTGACCATTGTTAATATTTGGAACATATTGTAGCCCGTAGCCTTTTTTGATACATATTTAGTATACATATATTAAAAGTATAATTGAAAGTAGTCCACCTCTGTTGTTTTGTAATATTAAGATTAATATTTTAAAACAATATTTTTTCATATATCATTGCACATTCTTTTAAAGCAGGATTTCTCAACTTGAACATTATTGACATTTTGGGCTGGATAAGTCTTTGTTATGAGGAGCTGTCCTGTGCCCTATAGTATATTTAGCAACATCCCTGTCCTCTACCCAGTATATGCCATTAGCATCTTTCCAGTTGTGACAACCAAAAATGTCACATATTGTCAAGGGTGATTTTCCCTGGGGGGAAAAATCACCTGGGTTGAAAACCACTGTCCTAAAGTCGCAGTTCTCAAACTGAAAAAATTTCAGTTTTCATAAGCGAAAAAACATTAAATAGTAAAAACAGTATATTTTCCAAAATTAAAAAAATAGAGCATCTTTGTTAGATTTCCCCAGATCACTATCTGTCATAATAAAAGGCATTCACATTTAATCTGTTGCAAAATATTGGTTTAGCTGAAGAATATAAAGAAAATTATAGGCTTGGTGCTGTGGGTCATGTCTGTAATCCTAGCAATTTGGGAGGCTGAGGCAGGAGGATTGCTCTAGTCCAAGAGTTTAAGACCAGCTTGGGCAACATAGCAAGACCCTGTCTCTACAAAAAAGAAAAAAATTAGCCAGGCATGATGATGTGCACCTGTAGTCTCAACTACTCTGGAGGCTGAGGTAGGAGAATCACTTAAGTCTGGGAGGTTGAGGCAGCAGTGAGCCATGATTGCCCCACTGCACTGCAGCCTGGGTGGCAGAGTGGGACCCTGTCTCAGAAAAAAAAAAAAAAAGCTTTACACATAGGTATTTATAAAAGGGAAGAGCATGTTAATGTCTTAGATAACTGTATATTCTTCTTTAATGCTGTATCAAAACTCAACAAGTGGAGGTTCCTTAAAGATTAGTTGCAATGTAGAATCTAAAACCATATCAAATAATTTGTCATAGCTGATTACATTAAAATCTGTTAAGCTATCTTAAGCTTTGGGTCTTTCACCCCATGCATTGTTTTATAACATCATACAGTGATAATTTGGAAAATACTGGTTCACTGAGTTTTTCAGGTTTTCCAAATCTTGACACATTTCATTGTATATTTTAAAAAGTCATATTTGTTGACACCACCACCAGTCTCATCAGAAAAGTCTCTATATTGGGAAGTGGTTATGTTCACCATGGTGAATACAATTTTTCCAAAATTCTTAATTTTACTTGAAAGCTTGAACTTTGTCATTGGCTACAAATACTGCCAGTTATTTTCCTTGAAGCGACAGACTCATCCTATTCATTTTTGAGAAAATATTGCCAAATGCCCAAGTCTGAATAACCATAGTTTTTCAGTAATTTCAAGTAAAAATGGTATTTCTTGAAAAAAGCCAGTTCAACTCAAAATACAAACTATTGCATACATGCGTTTTTACAAAATAGGTATTATTTTTCAGTATGCAGTAAAAGTGTTTTATATGTACTTCCTATTTTGTCAAACAGGGTATTTAGATATGTACTCTGGTTGAAATTTGATAAAATTATTTTTACTGCTTCATCAAGGCACTCCTAAGTGAATGTGGCATTTGTGTCTTATTGTGAATGAGTGGCAGTTAAGAATACACTGATGAATAGTACAATCTGCTGTCACTGCCCTAGCACCAAGGTACCATTGGTTTTACTCACCATTGCTTTCGCATTGGTGTACGGTTATCAGTACAGTTTCAACACAGTGAAAAAGGCGAATAACTTGTAGTGTTACTGTGAAAAGAGTTTTGACTTTGCAGACCTTCTGGGGTCCGTGGAACACACTTTCAGAACAACTGTTCCGATGCATGATATTGTGACATCATATCCTTTCAAGTGTCTACATCAGAATTTTACCAATTCTGTCTTGTTTCTTCTATTTATTTTTTGCTTTTATCACAATCTAAGGGAAAAAAATTTTCCCTTAGAATAAAATCTTTAGAAGTGGTATTCTGAGTCAGTGGGTATGAATATTTTTGTATTTTTAAGATACATTTGATATATATTACCCAATTTTCCTCCAAGATGATTAAACCAACTTATTTACACTTGTGCCAATTTATTATGAGGCTGCATCATGGCTATTGCTGGGCATTATTTTATCTTAACCAATTCAGTCAGAATATTGACATTGTCTAAAAAGGGTATATGACTTCTCATACAACTGGCCTTGATTACTAGTGAGTCTGAATATTTTAAAGTTTCGGCCATTTTGTAGTCTTCTTTTAGACTGATTACAGTGCAACTGATGATGTTGTAACTTTCTTTGTTAAAATAGTCACATTCTCCTAATTCCTTTTGAGATTATTCCCTAGGTACCCTGTTTGCATTTGGGTGTATGTCAGATTGCAGCCTCTGATTTAGAGTCCCTTTCTTAAGGAGGTAGTAAATGTGCCTGGTCTCCAAATTTCAGAAGTTTGAGCCCCACCTTTTTGATTTTTGTTATATTTAAGGAGTATCACCTGTGCTTTTAACATTTGTTCCAAGTTGACTTTCCTTGTAAACAGTATTTGAAAGGAAACTTTATATTACTATAATGTCTAGTAAGTCACGGATTTTATGTGCTAGTTGTTTTTTTCTAGTACACCTTAAAATACGTAATTATTAAAATCATTTCTCTACTGTCTAAAGTCATCCAGTGGGCTGTGTTTACCACACGTTAGGAAGAGCAGGGGCTTTGGACTCAGACATCTTGGATTTGAATTCCACTCTGCCTCTAACTGGTGGTGTGCTCTTGGACAGGTGAGTTTAACCTCTTTGTGCCTCAGTTTCCTCACTGGCAAAACAGGGATGTTAAAAGATGAACTCTTAGGTGCCTTACATTTCTACTCTGTGACTCTGGTGTAAGAAGAAAGGGATAGTTGAATATTTGTGGATTTCTTTCTCTGTTTCTGTTCAGGAATCAGAGACATTGTCTAGGGTTAGTATTTCAAAACCCTAGCTTTGTTAAACTCAACTGCTACTAGTCATCTGATTTTGGAGAAACCATTTCATTTTATGGGGCCCTAGCTATCTAGTTAGGGTGTTGCTGCAGCTTTAATACTTACGTTCTATTTAATGTAAAGTGCTTCAAGCTTGGAGCTAAGGCAAGCCGGGACCTCACTTTTAACATGTTTAAAATGGGGATAATGTTTCTGTTCTACTTACCTCATTAGAGACATGGAAAATGAGATCATAGATAGATAAGTGGACTCAGCTTTCAGCAGAAGGGTACTAGGTAAAGACTGGGTGTCAGCAGAAGTAATGCCTGTAGATGTTATCCCTCCTATAGCTACTTCTGTAGTGAAGAGCAAAATTTGTATGACACTACCTCTTCTGTCTCTCCAGACCTAACCCTTCTACCCTGCCTACTGGTTTCAGGAAGTGCCATTGAACAGCAGTTTTGTGACCTTGGGCAAATCACTCAACCTTAACTTATCCATGGGCCAAAAATTGGGAGATCTGGCAACTTTGCCTCTGTATTTCTCTATGGCAACAACTGGCTAGAGCTGAATGATGGCTTATCATTTAAAAATACAGATATATTCTTTTATATTTTTATCTTTTAAAAATATAGATATATTCTTCCACTTAATCTGGCAAGTCCAACTCATTTACTTTGTTGCCTGGCCTCTGTTATATTTGTGAGGCTGGATTGCATCATGGTAAGGAGCACAGTTTCTGGAACCAGATTACCTAGGTTCACATCCCAACAATGACTCGTGGTAGCTGTGTACCCCTTCATATTATGCAGCGTTTCTATACTTTCATGTGAATTATAAGGCTACCAAGAGCTCCTACTTCATGGGGTTGTTAAAAGGATTGGAAGAGCCACTGCTTAGGACAGTTCTTGACCCACAGTAAACTTAACTGATGTTAGCTGTTGTTTGAGTTCAAATCGCATAATAATTAGCTGACATTTATCTAGCTCTTAATATGTATCAGGCAATGGTCCAAGTCTTTTATACAGATCTGTCTCATTAATCCTAACAGTAATACTATGAAATAGGTAGTGTTGTTTTCTCAGTTTTATAGAATACAATTTAGAGAGGTTAAGTAACCTGTCTAAAGGCACACAGCTAGTAAGTGCCGATGACACTGAGAGTTGAACCTGTGTCTGTGTATCCTAATTCTGTGGGTTTTTTCTTACTATTTTTTCCTGTGTCTTACTACATGGAGACTAAACCTATGGTTTTTAATGCTGTGCTGTGGTATGCTGCCCCACATTATATCCACTTCTAAAATATGTCTAATCACAGAAGTGGCTGGCTTGGGTAAATAGAGCTTAGCACTTTTAATGTTTTTGTAAGTGATTTGAGGAAAGAATGAGTATAAAATCTCCAAATTTATATATGATGTTAGTTCCTTCAGGCAGTGAAATGCAAAACAGTAGGGGTTACATAAACTACAGAAAACTCTTTTGGTCTGGGTGGGGTGAGTGAATAGAAAAATGGTAACTGAATTTCAGGGTGGGTACACATAAAGATAATTCAAACTATTTGTAGAATGACGTGCTCTGAGATATTTAATAAGGACTGACGAGTTATTTGAGGCTATTATTTGAAGGTTAAAAAGGCCAGCAAACATTTTACAGCATTAGGATGACTATTATCCAAAAAAACAAAGAATAACAAGAGTTGGCAAGGATATGGAGAAATTAGAACTCTTGTACGTTGTTGGTGAGAATATAAAATGGGGCAGCCACTGTAGAGAACAGTATGGCAGTTCCTCAAAAATTTAAAAATAGAATTACCATATGGATCCAGCAATTTCACTTCTGGTTATATACCCAAAAGAATTGAAAGTAGGGACTCCAACAGATATTCGTACACTAATGTTCATAGTGGCATTATTCACAATAGCTGAAAGGTAGAAGCAACCCAGGGGTCCATCAGTGGATGAATAAACAAAATATAGTCTATACATACGATGAAATGTTATTATTCAACCTTAAAAAGAAATGAAATTCTGACACACACTACAACATGGATGAACCTTGAAGACATTGTGCTAAGTGAATGCTGTTACTAGAGGGAGAATGGCAGTTGTCAGGGGGAAGGGGTAGTTCTGGAGATACAGTGTGGTGATGGTTGCACAACAATGTGAAAATGTGAATGTAGTTAATGCCACAAAACTCTACACTTAAACGTAGGTAAAATCATTAAAATGAAAAAATGTCCTAGAAAATGCTTTTCTTCCTTGTGTAAAGCTCCAGAACATCCTCATTTGGAATGCTAGGTGCTGTTCTGTCCTCTGCATGTTGGCAGAATGGATACAACTTAGTTTTAGGCTCCAGGCCCAGCTCCTTGGATTATTAGCAAGTCATTTTCTCTCTCTGATACGTGTCTAGAAAAAGGGCCTAATAATTCTTACCTCACAAGTGAGGATAAAATGAGATGTGTATGTGATTGAATTTCTATACAAATGTCAATTATTTTCCACTTTGAAAAAATAATAAAACAGACTTATTTTCCATCCACTGGTGTAGCTGGGCTGTATGACACACAGACTGTGCCTCTGTAATGCGCTGCAGCTTCTTGGAGCTTAGGAGAGGTATGGTTAACACAAAAGATAAGGCCTTACACAGTACACTCGCTGAAAAGGAATAAGTGGGCTGAGAAGAAAGCCAGGCTGAATGATTTTCCTTTAGGCTTCACAGTTTAAAAAAAAAAAAAAGAAAAACTTTACCAACATAAAAGGATATTAAGTAAAATTGCCATCTGCAAGAGATGACCTCTGCTAACCATTTTGCATCTGTCTTTGTCTGTATAAGTTTGTGTATGTTTTTGTGTAATTGTATCATACTATTCACACTTTTAATGCTACCTAAAATAAGGTTTGAAAAATTAGAACAAGTTCATGGATGATACTTCAGGGACACAAGGACATTTTGAGAGCTGTGTGTACTTAATATATATCACACCAGGCTAAGTGCTTTTACAAACATTATCCCACTTACCACACACAACAAATGGAGAAAATACCAACTGAGAAATAGTTGGTATTTTCTCCATTTTACAATAAAAAAATTAGGGTAGAGGAGTAGAATAACCAGGACACATGAATGGTGAAACCAGAATTTGAATCCAGGTACTTCTATTCCAGAGCTTGCACTAAATATAGTACCCTTCTATAGCACCATCTTTGCTGCCTCTCAAAGATGAAACCCCAAGCTCTGTAATCCCATTGTGCTGTTTGTTAAAAGAATGTTTCAAACAATTAATACAGTCACAATACTTTATATTTTAGAACTTGTCCCATGTCAGTATAGACAGAGCTGCCTCATGCATTTATTTATTTATTGAGGCTGCATCATACATATATAAATAGTAAACTTCCTTGCATTTTTTATTGTGAAATATATACAACATAAAATTTACTATTTTAACCATTTTAAGTGTACTTACTGTTCAGTGCTATTAATTACATTCATGTTGTGCAACCATCACCACATCCATCTTTGGAATTCAACTTGCAAAACGGAAACTACCCATTAAACCATAACTCCCCATTCCTCTTTTCCCCCAGCCCCTGGAAACTGCCATTCTATTTTGCCTCTGATTTGACCATTCCTCATATAAGTGAAATCGTACAATATTTGTCTTTTTGTGTCTGGCTTATTTTATTAAACAATAATTTTAACCAGACTTCTATTGATGGACATTTAAATTATTATCATTCTTTTGCTTTCAAACAATGGTAAGTTCTAGGAGCATTCGATCCAGAATATCAGACTGCTTTCTCAGTCCTTTGCTTGGCTGGCTTTTGAGGAAACCCAAAGCAAATCCTACATCAGCTTTTCTGAGCAATAAAATAAGAAGAATGTTAAATAATTACTTTTGTTATAGAGTGTTGTAAGGGCTTGCATGATTTCTGCTTATAGCTCAGGACCGTTTGGGAAAGGATACTCTTTAAGTATAAAGGTTTTCTGTAACTACAAAGCTGCTGCCACAATGTGATTATAGTACATTTTTTGATGAATCAGTGATTTTTAGTGCAGAACAAAACCAACCCAAAAAGCTAAAATCAGAGTTTGTAGTTGTGTTCTCTTGGGGTTTTCAGATGAGTTGAAGATAAGCAATTGTTTGTGAGGAAACCAGGCTTAGAAGGCCTGGCCTCTGCTTGTCTTTCTTTGCCCGGCACTGGCACTGGCACTGGCACTGAGCAGAAAGGCCTAGCCTTCCCTAGAAGTCCCTGTGCTCTACCTCAGGTGCCCCAGAGAGGTTGGGGCTGGGCTCCCTCTGCTGGGGCTGGGCTCCCTCTGCTGGGGCTGGCCCCATTCTCATCTAACTGCCAGGCCCATAGGTAGGGCTGGCTTAGGGGATCTGAAATGATCCTAAATATTCTTCACTTGGATTATTTGCAGGTCGGTCTCTCTGTGTGGAACTAAACATTAAAACTCTACCTTTCTGAACTGACTAGGTGATTAAGGGAGAGAACTGTAGAGCTTTTGCGTCTCAACTGACTTTCACCGGCCCTCCTTTGCTTTATTGAGTCAGAGGCTTGAGCACAGCTGTTTAGCTCCATCTGCTGGCTGAAAAGCAGCCTAACGGTTTTAGATTATACCTCAGTTTGTCCTGGTGGTTTTCTGCCGATGCATACTTGAAAAGTGCTGTCTTTGCATAGGGCTCTTAATACCTTGCCTAAAGGAAGGAGGGGTTGAGTGGTGGAAGCGGATGTGTTTAACTTATATCTTCAGATACTAACCTTGAGGGCAAGTCAAGAAGCAGGTTCCATCACCCCGATAATTTTTGCCTCAGTGATTCCAATCTCCCATGGACTTGGGCTGTCATCATGTTAGTTACTAAGGACATATCATTTAAAATGATCCCAAGGCATTTAACAAATAGCCATGAATTTTGAATTACTGAGTACTTGGCAAAATGAAATCATCCTATAAATGCCTAGAATGAACATTAAAGATAATTGCTGTCTGGGTGATGGGGGTAATCTTAGGCTGAGAATGGTTGTGAGTTGGGCACAAAAGTATAGATATTCTGGTTTCTTTTTTTTTTTTTTTCTTTTAGTAGAGACAAGGTCTCACTATGTTGCCCAGGCTGGTCCCCAACTCTTGAGCTCAAGTGATTCTCCCACCTTGACCTCCCAAAGTGTTAGGATTACAGATCCTCCCGCCTCAGCCTCCCAGAGTGCTGGCGTGAGCCACTGGACCTGGGAGATACTCTGTTTTTGTTGTTGCTTTCGTTGTTTGTTTTGAGACAGAGTCTCGCTCTGTCACCCAGGTTGGAGTGTAGTGGCGCAATCTCTGCTCCTTGCAGCCTCCGCCTCCACTGTTCAAGTGATTCTCCTGCCTCATCCTCCCCAGTAGCTGGGATTACAGGCACACAATATTCTGTTTTTACTTAAGCTGCTTCATTTCAGGAGAGACTGTGCTTCCTGGCATAGGTCTCAGTGAGCCGTAAGTATCCCAGCCCATCCTGCAGAGTCTTGTTTTCTTTTTTCTTTTTCTATCATGAACATTAAACATGATCCAAAACTCTTTTTTTATAAGAAAACATTCTTGAAGTCTTTATTTGCAAAAGCTTTACAAACAAATAATACCCGCTGTTTTGCAAATAATGTTTTGTTTAAAAAGGACCACCCAGTTACAGCACTGTAATATCATGAATGAAGAATGTACAAGGGAGACAAACCAATGTAACATTTGGAGATTTGCTAATATTACTGATTGTAAGTGTAGGTAACACACGTTATAACTTGTAGTCCATCATTTCAGGGTAGAGTTAATGATTACCGAAAAGTCTTCCTACACATGCTCTGGTCTGGTCACATATTCTGCATGGCTAAATATTTCACAGTCTCTTTTGTCAATATATATAAAATAGATTGCAAAGATATGCACAAAAAAATAAGCATTACACTCCTCAGGTAATTTTATTTTATATATATATATGTGTGTGTGTATATATATATATATATATATATATATATATATGGTATTGTTTTGTACCAAATCTCTCCATTATTTACTTTTGTAGCAACTATGAAAGCACAATTTTTATTTTCTAATATAATTTGGTACAAAATATACTTAAAGACTTGTTATCTTTGGATTTTAATAAAGTTGATTTGTATAACCAACAAATAAATAGAATCATAAGTGTTTCTACAAAATAAAAAAAAAAAGGTAAACAGTGATGGAATAAAAATAAGCAGATCAAGGGACGTGTGCTATCATAAAATAACTGTAGCTTCAACATCTTGAGTACCAGTTTCCTGGCAGATACCAAATAATCCAATCACAAGGGATTTTTCCTGAAGGGTGTAAAGCTGGTTTGAAAATTCTTCAGTCACAGAGCAGCCTACACATGCCAATTAGAAACTGACAGACAGATATGCTTGGAAGATTAAACACTACGTACAGAAACAGCAGTTACTAAGCTCCTCAGTAGTTTCTTGCCTTTTTTTTTTTTTTTTTTTTTTTTATTTTCACTGAATTGACGATCAGCACAATGAATGTGCTGTATTCTGTGGGTCAAAACCAAGTAAATACTGTGTGAAGTTGGCAGATGGTCATTTTTCCAGCTAAGATCAAGAAAAAAACAAAATTTCTGATAAAACAGAGGTTTTGAGTCAGAATCAATCTCTACAGTGCAAAATTGATGGTCCACAATCTCAAATAGCTAAAATTCCTGCAGAATGGAAGGGAGAGACATGAAACAGGGAAATAAATTACAGTCAGTGCTAGTTAATTTAGGAAAAGAGAAAAATCAAACTCAAGTAGGTAAAGTTTATCAAAATATTCAGTGATGTAGCTTTCCCCACTCTCTGTCACACATGCTTGCTAACAAGTATATTAAGGCCAAATTTAACCTGAATGCATTTTTAAGATCTGAGATAACGGTCATACTTAGTATGGAAAGGTAGACAATAAAATGGGCGATGAAAGGGGCAGGGGAAAGGCACTGTCTATTGTTCAAGGGATTCAACCAGAGATAAAACCTATATACAAGCATGTGTGTAGCTTGAAATAAAATAAAAATAAAAGGACTATTTCATGTCATAACTGCTTGTTGGCTTCCTCTTCATATGCATTCCCTGTGCCATTCTGTACATAGGATGAACCAGAACCAAGGCCGTACAAATGACCATAATATTTGGCATCATCAATATGATCTTCAAAGAACATTTCTCTCATTTTGAAAAAGGCCATTCCTATGAGCAATGCATCAGATCCTGCCTGATGTTGTGGTCCTGTCCGTTCCAGCTCTAGCTGTTCTACCACTTCCTGTAATCCACCTTTGAGATTTTTGCAGCTCTTCATGAGGTACTTCACATCATAAACAGGAAAAAAACAACTGAAGGATCTCAAAAAGTCAAGTTCTTCTTCAGGCAAGTTAGAGTTGGTCAGGATTTTGATTAAATAGCCAAAGTCATAACCGCTATGAAATGACAACCATTTGACCCCTTCACAGATAACCACTCCTGAAGGCATAAGAAGTTCTGCGAAGTACTGGGTCTCAATTCCTTCCTCCTCATGTTTTTTAAACTGGATACCAGATGTTGTTAGTAGTTCTATAGAGTCCTGGACATACATGTCTTCAGTCAAATTAAATTTAAAATTCAACTGCCATGTCGAAGTTCCTGGAGGGTATTCTCCTTGCTCATTCATAAATGTCAGTCCTACCTGAATTATCTTTAAGAAGTCTACATTTCATTGCAGTAGTTGGTATTGATAGTCAGCATTGCTCCTGAATTCTCCAATGGGTCTTGCAACCACACCTGGAAATTCGGTGTCCACAGCAATGTAATTATATTTTCGGATAGCTTGACGAACTTTCTTCATCCAAGCTGGAAGCTCAAACTTCACAAATTCTTTGGCTATGATCTACAGTTGCTGCTGGCATAGTGAGGGCACAAGGGAGTCTAGATGCCAAGCATCAAAATGTTATACTTGATTGAAGATTTGTTTCATAAAATATTGTATTCTTTATTTATGTACTTGTGTCGCTAAGCTTGCGCTCCTCCTCCTCGCCATAGAGACAACACCAGGCAGCGGTAGCGGTGGCGGCAGCGGGTGCCCCACAGACACCTCTCGCCCAGCAATGGGGAAAGGCGAACAGGAGCTGCGCCGCACAGCACCGTGCTGCGCTGTCGCTTTTCGCCCAAAGCTATTACAGAAATGTTCGCCTGGGCTCAGACCTGTAATCCCAGCATTTTGGGAGGCCAAGGCCGGCCGATCACTTGAAGTCAGAGTTGGAGACCAGCCTCGGCAACATGGTGAAATCTCATCTCTCAAAAAAATACAAAAAATTAGAAGAATGTGGTGGTGCGCGCCTGTAGTTCCAGCTACTCAGGCGGCTGAGGCAGAAAAATCAGTTGAACCTGGAAAGCAGAGGCTGCAGTGAGCCGAGACCGTGCCGCTGCAGTGAGCCGAGATCTTGCCACTGCACTCCAGCCTGGGCAACAGAGTGAGACTCTCAAAAAGAAAAGAAAAAATTGTTCAAGCATACACAAAAGTAGAATAGTATAGTGTATGCATCTATAGCAATTGTCCACATTTTATTAATCATCTGTCCCTTTACTTTTTTTTCTGGAACGTTTTAGAGGTAGTTCCAGACATGCTCCATTTCACCTACCTCAGTATGCATCCCTAATTGATAAGGATTTTTTTCTTTTTTTAACATAACCGCAATACCATTATCATACCTAAGAGATGTAACAATACTTCCTTAATATCATGAAATATTTAAACAAAGTAGAGAGATACCAATCGGATTTTACAAAATGTTGATGATTTGTTAAATTTACTTCCAATCTATTATTATTATTATTATTATTATTATACTGGTAGAAGGATTTACTTATGAAGTTTTGTTTTTAAGACTTTATTTGTTTTAGAAGAGTTTCAGGTCCACAGCAAAATCAAGAGAAAGATATGGAGGTTTTCCGTGTACCCCTTATTCCCACACCTGCATAGCCTCCTCCATTGTCAGCATCTTCCACCAGAGTTGTATGTTTGTTAAAACTGATAAACATACACTGACACACCATAATCACCCAGAGTCCCAATGTTCAAAAGTGAACATTAGGGTTCATGTTTGGTATTGTATATTCTATGGGTTTGGACAAACATGAAATGACATGACTTGGCAGCACATTTGTTAGGATAATTTCCACAGTTGCAAAAGGCTCTTTTTGGTGTTTGGGGCAAATATATATTTACGTATGTAGTAATACATAATGCAAATTATGTATTGCAGATACTGCTTTCAAAAAAGATTTATGCAAATTTCTAAAACTACAGTCAGTTATAAATAACATCGATATATTTGCCATAACTCTATTAACCATATTATTTAGATATTTTATCTCACTTTTCAAAATTTAGAGATTTTATATCACTTTCATAAAGCCACCTAACAAAATAAATATCTATTAAAATAAAAAGATATTTCTTTTAAGTGATTTTTCTTAAATGTCTAACTGTAAACAATTGATTTAGCAAACGAATCATTGATTTAATCATCGTTAGCCTTAGCTCAAATGTACAAACATGTTAGAATACTTTGCTTCTAATCACCATCCTTCTATACCTTTTTGTGTCTGGCAATTCGGTTCATCTCTTTTTTTTCTTTTCTTTTTTTTTTTTTTTTGGAAAAATGTATTATCTTTCTTACTGTTTGCCATCAGTGCTTTTGTAGATTTACCTTCGTGTTTACCTTCTTATTTCCCAGCATTTAATCTTGTATTCCACTTCTTTCAGATTTTAATTTTATTCTCGGAATATACCATCTCCCATCTCCTAGTTCTTTCTACAAGATTCTTTGAATTTCTTTCAGTCTTTATATGAATTGTCTTGATTTCATCTTCATTTAAAATTGCTTGTTTAGCTAGGTTTATCAGTCTAGGTTAATGATTATTTTTCCCTTTATATTTTTAAAACACTATTCTAGTAGAAAACTGTGAGTCATAGACAAAATTTAGTCCATTGACTATTTTGTATGGAACATGAGTGAGCTAGGGATATATATAAAAATCTATATTATATAATATAGATATATCTTATACATTATATATACATTATGTGCATATTTACATATATAATATGTAACGTATATGTATATATATTGCATTAAACTTTATATATAATTTACACTTTAAACATTAGAAAAAAATTACATGGCACATGAAAATAATGCAGAAGTCAACTTTCAGTGTCCATAAGTAAAATTTTGTTGGAATACATTCATGCTCATTTGTACTGATATTGTCTCTGGTTGTTATTGTGCTACTATGGCAGAGTTGAAGAGTTGTGCAGACATGTGACTCATAAAGCTTAATGTATTATCTGGCCTTTTCCAGAAGTTTGCTAACTCCTGTGCTACTGGCTTCTAATGTTGCTGAATAGAAATGCTCTGTCAGTCTAATTATTTTTTCGTAGACAGTCTTTTATCAGGTTTTTTTTTTTTAAAGTTTTCTGTTTGCCTTTAGGGTTTGGTAGTTTTACTACTATATATTTGGAGTTTATTTGTATTTTCTGCTCTGAACTGAGGGTTCATGTCTTTCATCAATACTAAAAATAATTAGCCATTATTTTCAAATGTTTCATTTCTTCTTTTTGGAATTCCCATAAGACAGATGTTTTTCATTCTGTCTTACATGTGTCTTTACTGAATTCTGTATTTTCTATTTCAATATGCTTTTTTCTAGATAATTTTTTCATAAGTATCTTCCAGCCTTTTCTCTTTATTCTTGTCTGTTTTTAACCCATCCTCCTCATTTAAATTTTAATAACCACATTTTTTATTTTTGTTTCTATTCTTTTTTTAATAATGACCTGCTCTCCTCTCATGACTTTTGTTTCTCTTTCTATATTTCTTTATTATAAATATACGTAGTTTATAGTCAGTTTCAGAGTCTATCATCTAAAGTTCTTGGTGACTCCCCTAATTCACAGGTAGTACGGATTAGAATGCCAGACCCACTTTAGTCTAGAATTTGGACTTCTCAGCAGTATTTTTGTTTTATTTTCTACCTAGAGCTTTATGTAGAGAAAGTTTGTCACTTTTTTGGGCTGATAAATTTAATTTTTCTACCCCCTCACTTACCGAGGGGCCCATCCCTCCAAAGTCTCAGGTAGATGCATGGTTTAACTTTTAATTCTCTCTTTGGAGTGAGGTCCATTCTATCCCCAAAACCTGTGTCAGATCTGATCACTTCCTGAGCCACTGCTCACATCATTGCCACCTGGTTGGAGAATTTCCCTTGCTTGCCTTCTTTCCTCTTTTCTTGCTATCTTTTTACCAAATTCAGTTATCTAATTTTACTTTCTTATTTTATTCAGATTTGTCATATACTTGTAGCATTAGTTTATGATATGTTTCACAAACAGGATATCTCATTCCAATTTTGCTTTCAATTTAAAACCAAAACCAGAATGACAATGTTTATGGCTAGCTTTGACAGGAATCTAGATGTTATTAATCTCTCTTTCATTGTTTTCCCTGTTTTGAGCTCACTGGCTAGTATATAATAAAATGGTTTTCCCTAGGAAGGAAAGAAGTAAAAGAAAAGAGAAGAAAGAGAGAGACTTACAGAAATTGAGACAATGAGAGAGAGATTGAAATCGTTTCGTGATCTACTGTTTCTGTCAACAGCATTTCCCAAAGTGTCCTTCTGGAACATTAGATTCTCCACTGTGGCTCTCCTTAGAGATTCTGTTCCAAAAGAGTATGGGAAAGGCTGGATTATACAAAGAAAACAAGTTGCTTTATTATGGAACCTCTCAAAGATATTAATGGGCCTGGTGGCCCTTCAGGAAGCCTATTACGAGCATTTCCTACACTTAACCATGGAACTTTTCTGGTCTCAAAATATGTCTCAAGACTGCTGACCTTCAGGGCTCCAGTTTGGAGAACTCTATTAAGAACATAGGCAGCAGCTATGAATATTTGCCTGGTAACTCTTGACCATATGCCATCGTGGCCGATTAAATATAAGAGGACCCTGAATCCGTAAATAATTCCTTTCAATGTTTTTCCAATTCTATTGTTAGAATTTTTTAAAGCAGCTTTGTTGGAAACAAAGAATATAGTTGTAGAAACTTCTAAACAGGGCAGTTCTCAGAAACTTCATTCTGCTATGGAGCAACATCGGCTGGTTTGCAGTGACAGTCGTCACAGACTGCACCCAGGGGAAAACGTGTCATACCAGTATTCTCATACCATGTTTGCTCTGACCATATGGAAATTGAATTAATGTCCAGTTTTGTGCATACTATAACCAAACTGGCTTATCATATCAGATTAATAGTGGACTTTTTTTTTCTCTCTTTTGGGGACAGGATAAAAAATGTCAGTACTCACTTCTCCAAGAGGAAAGGTAGAAGTTGTTCATTGCCGAAGAACAGAATCACAGGATATTTATTGTATCAAAAGCCTTATTAGAAAATTTACCCACAAGCTGTTTGGGAAGCTAAATATCATCTATCTTCTGTAAGTACGTAACTAAGTTCAAGAATGTTCATCAATTTTGGCCAGGTGCGGTGGCTCACGTGTAATCCCAGCAGTTTGAAGAGGCCAAGGTAGGTGGATCACTTGAAGCCAGGAGTTCAAGACCAGCCTGGCCAACATGGCAAAACCTTGTCTCTACTAAAAATACAATAATTAGCTTGGCATGGTGGCACATGCCTATAATCCCAGCTATTCGGGAGGCTGAGGCATGAGAATCACTTGAACACAGGAGGCAGAGGCTGCAGTGAGCTGAGATTGTGCCACTACACTCCAGCCTGGATGACAGAGTGGGACCCTGTCTCAATTGAAAAAAAAAACAAAAAAAAAAACAAAAAAAGAATGTTCATCAATTTTACAACATGCCAGAGAAAGGATCCTACCTTTTTGTCTTTATGGGGCTTATTATGAGAAAATGGTTCGCTCACTGCACAGTGAAAAAACATGTAGCAAGAAATCTCTGGGAATGACAAATCACTGTGCCCTATAACACCATGCAAATTGAAAATGTTTCTCATGGGCTTTGGATTCAAACAAACTTGCTTCAAATCTCAGCTGCCTCACTCACTAGTGGAGTTATGTAGAACAAGTTAATAATATTAGCTGCCAGATTTTGGGAAATTAGTTTTCAGGCTCTGTGCTTTGCCAATATTATGTTATTTAATTGTTCTGACATTTCTCTGAGGTGGCCACTATCATGTCCATCTCACGGATGAGAATGGGAGGCTGGCCCAGATCAAACAGTAAGTGGGAAACCTGGATTTGTTCGTAGCCACTGATGTTAAAATGTTCTTCTGAACTTTAAAATATGCATACATTTGTTTCTTAAAAGATATTTTTTCTTTCTGTTTTGTTTGTTTATAGACCTTCTGTAGGTGCCAGAATATAAGTATTCTTGAATCTGTTCCTCATTATTTTATTTATTTTTGAGACAGAGTCTCACTCTGTTGCCCAGATCTGGGGTGCAGTGGTGCAGTCTTGGCTCACTGCAATCTCCACCTCCCAGGTTCAAGAGATTCTCCTGCCTCAGCCTCCTGAGTAGCTGGGACTATAGGTGCATGCCACTGTGCCTGGCTTTTTTTTTTTTTTTTTTTTTTAGTAGAGACTTTGTTTCACCATGTTGGCCAGGCTGGTCTTGAACTCCTGGCCTCAAGTAATCTGCCTGCCTCAACCTCCCAAAATCTCTGGATTACAGGTGTGAGCCACCATACCCAACCCTGTTACTCATTATTTTTATTGAAAATATGAAATATCCCAGTATTTTGGATTTCATAAAGCTTCGTATCAAATACAATTGAAAATTTTAAGCTAAGGCCAGCCTAAGACATTAAAGTTTGTAGTTTCTAATTACCCTCCCTGCCCCGATGAATTTAATATCACTTGGCACAATTTTACTAGAGGCCAGTAGGGCAGTAGTTATAAAATGCTTAAAAAAGTAGTTATGAATTGATTTTATTTTTGGCAGTACGGTGGACTAAGTACCTTAAAGATGTCCATTGGATGGAAACAACTAAAATGTTTATATACGCAAAAGCTGAGGACTGTGTAGGGAACATTATCAAATTGAAATCAGAAATTTCATTAGATAAACAGGAACCAATACCAGCTTTGTCCTTGAGGATTTTTGCCACATTCTGTTAATAGCAACTTCATATTTCTGTTTTGACAGCTTTCTAAAACACAGAAGATAATGACTCCCTCCATCTAAGAAGGAAAGCCTGTGACCCCTTTGTATGAAATTAGGATGTTCATTGTAGGGATGAACAAGATATAAACCCACTAAATAAAAATGGACAGTTAGGACTCACTGAGCCTCAGCATGGCATAGAGCGCGATAAAGTCTCTTCTAAAAACTCATAAGCACATATTGATTTGAGATTTATCTTAATTATTTGTGTGGTCCAAAAACACTTCAAGTAAAGAATTTAATTAAAAATGGTCACAGGCTAGTAGTGTGTCTGGGACACTGGCTGAAATAAATGCAAATCAGGTGTGAAGGGATGCAGCTTCAGTGCAGACTCCAAATAATAACCCCAGAAAAAGTTGCAAGGAACATGAGCTCACAGTCAAAAATCATAAACACAAGGAAGCATGTACCATTAGTTAGAACCAACAAGATAAATTATATAGGAGAATCAATTCCCAAAGACTTCAGATATGAAATTAGGCAATGAATATAAAATAACTATGTTTATTATGTCTAAAATAAAAAGGTAAGTTTAAAAAGATGACTAAAGAATGAAAAAATCTGGGATGCTGAGGTGGGAGGATCACCTGAGGTCAGGAGTTTGAGACCAATCTGGCTTATATGGCAAAACCATGTTTCTACCAAAAATACAAAAAATTAGCCAGGAGTAGTGGTGCGCACCTGTAGTCCCAGCTACTCGGGAGGCTGAGGCAGGAGACTTGCTTGAACCTGGCAGACAGAGGTTGCAGTGAGCCGAGATCGCACCACTGCACTCCAGCCTGGGTGACAGAGCAAGACTCCATCTCAAAAAAAAAAAAAGTTAAAATCGTAAAATGAATAATCATGTTTGAACAAAAGTGAAATAGACCATCTAGAAATTAATATGTAATTGAAATTAAAAGCTCAGTGGATGAAGTAATGAGCTAGAGGCTCAATACCAGTACATTATCCGGAGTTCAACACCAAGAGAGAAAAAATATGAATGAAGCATGAGACCTAGTCTAGTTAGACTTCTAGAAGAAGATAATAGGAAGTCAAAGGGTGAGTATTTGAAAAGAGAATGGCTGAGTTTTTCGGAATCGTTGGAAAGCACCACCTACATTTGGAAAACTAAGTGAATCCCAAAGGTGATAAATACACAGAGAAATCCACAACTGAACACATCATAATGGCACAGCAAAACACTACAGCTAAAAAGATCTGAAAAATAAGTGGAAAAAAAGCCAAGTTACCTGCAAATAACTAAAGATTAGACTAATAGATTTCTTAGGATCCACAATAGTAGCCAGCATCTAGTAGAATATCTTCAATATTGGAGAGAAAAATAATGTCAATTTAGAATTGTGACATTGTTTCACTCAGTGAAACAATTCCTAGGGGACCTGGAAGAAAATAAATGCATTTTCTGACAAAAACCTAAGTCATTTACCAGTAGACTCTGATTGGAGGAAATTCCTCAGAATATGTTCCTGGAAGAACAGAGAATAACAAAAATATGGCACACATATAGGTAAATCTAAGAAAAAATATGACTTGCATAAAACAATAATATTGATAATGACTATGAGGTATAAACCATACGATAGATCTAAGATGTAGGACAAAACCAGCATATAAATTGGGAGGAGCATGATTAGAAAGAATTCTTCACATTTCGTTTAAGATGAGGGTGTGGTAAGTGGTATACAAACAGGCTCCCCCGGCCCCCATGAGCCACACATCCTGGCACTTACGCTTTTGTGTAGTCTGCTCTCACACAGAATAGCGCTGGCCCAGAGCAACCAATGGAAAGCAGCAGAAGTCAGACTATATGACTTCAAGTCTAGGTCGTAAGAAGTCTTGCCATTTCCACTGGGTCTCCTGAAGTGCTCCCTCTCAGAACTCAAATGCCATACTGATAAAAGCTCCAGTCCCGTGGCTCCCTGTGGGTGCTTTATGTGACAGCCTCAGCTGAGCTCCCTGCTAGCAACTGCCACCAGCTGCCAACCATGCAAGTAAGCCATCTTGGACACTGAGTCTTCAGATGGCTTTAGCCACTGCTGCCGTTTGACAGCCTGAGATACTGTGCAAAAACGGCTTAGTTCAACCCAGCCATCCCACAGAACCATGGGAGATAATTGTTACTTTAAGCCACTAAGGTTTGGGGTGGTTTATGACACATCAGGTGGTAACTGGAACAGATGGTAAAGACTGTTAGGAATAAATGTTAACGTGGTTCACATCATCATTAAAAGCATAGGCATAGAGATGATAACTTCTGATCTATAGAGGGAAAAATGGAATGAGAAATTTAAAATGAACCCTGAATCTCAAAGCGGACAAGAAAAGAGGAAAAAAAAAAGAAACAAAAATCATAGGATGTATTAAAATCATAGATATATTGATTACTGTATTAGTAATCAATGCATCTGGACAAAATTCTTCCATTAAAAGATTAAGATGGGCAGATTGGCTGAATACAAAACAGTCGTATTCTATTTATGAGACATATAAAGTCACACAAATAAAGTCAAAGTATCAGGAAAAAAGATATGCCACCCAAAATCTCATCTAAAAAAAGGGCTAGTATTGCTGTATCAACAGCAGACAGCGTATGGTTCAGGACAAAAACCTCCCTACAGATAAAGAGGGTCACTATATAGTGATAAAACTGTTCTTGAGAGAGCTATGACAGCTTTAAACTTAACATGCTTCTAGCAACACAGTTCTAAAATAGATAAAGTGAAAATCAGTAGAACTGGTAGAGCACTGGAGACTCCCCCACCTCCCTGAGTTCCCCTTGCCTTTTTCTGTCCTCCCTGCTATAGTCGCCACATTTTCAATCTTTGCTGAGCCTGTGACTCTCCTGATAGAATGTGATAGAAGTGGTGGGGCTGTCCTGGTCCCACACCCAAGCTTAAGATGGCCTGGCAGCAGGGCTGGCCCAGGGGAGGCATGCAAGGCATCCTGGGTACTCGCTTCCAGGTGCAGCCCCTTAGAGTGAGCACCTCCTTCCATTTTTGAACCCTGGGTCCCTCTGGCCTCACCCTAGTTCAAGCCCTTCCTGGAAGCTTTCAGTTTTGTGCTCTTGGGAGCCTTGCACTACTGTGTCTGGCATGTAGCAAAAAGTCTGGCTACTCTGCTAGACATACCACCCGAAGAGGCCATATCATAAGAGAGAAGCATGCACCTGCATGGAGGAGAATTGAGGAACCCAGCCTCCAGCAAGAAGAAAGGCTCCATGTCACCCTTTGGCACAGCCCAGCCCCTTTGAGCCACCCTCACAAAGGCACAAGGCACATGAGGGAAAAACCCATCTTAGAGGTTCTCACCCCAACAGATACCCCTGCTGTCTGAATTTCTCACCTATAGAATCATGAGCAAGTAAAACAGGGTAGCCACTAAATTTGGGATAATCCGTTATGTAGAAATAGATGAACAAAATAACCTGTCTTAGAGGGAACTTATAACCTTAAATGCTTATAGCAGGAGAGAAGAAAGGCCTGAAATAAAGTTCTCAGTTTACCTCAAGTTAGAACAAGAACAGTGGAATCAAGGAAAACAGGAAATAAAGGACAAGAGCACATGTTAATGGAACAGAAAACAAGCATCTGGTAGAGCATAAACAAAGCCAAAAGTTAGTTTTTTAAAAAGCCTAAAGAAAAAAAGCTTCTGACAAGAATGAGAAAAAAAAGAAAAACTTTCAAAGAAATGTGAAAAGGATATGGTAACTACAGATGCTGCTGAGATTAAGCAGGTAATAAAAGGATGTTACTGATCCACAGTCCTTTAACCAAATCTCTTGTGACTAGTTGTGTTTCAGAATGCAGAATTTTAAAAATTAGTTTCATCCGTTGATGAAATGTTATTGAACACCACAAGGGCTGGAGAGATTTCCCATAATTAAACACGTTAATATATCTGTGATAAAAATGTAAGAATATTTTATATATGGGCTCAAGACTATAGTAACCTCACATCACTTCAAGTTCAATTTTGCTGCTTCCGGTTTTTAGGGTTTTATGGATTTAAAGACATTGGGGACCTGTATAAAAAACTGCATGCCAATAAATTTGAAATATGGGGTCCCAGGAAGATTAAGCTTCTTAAAATCAACTTCAGAAATGATAGAAACCTATTAAGTTGATGTTAGTTTTAAATCCTCCCACCAATAAAATAGTAAGCACAACTGCCTTTACAAGTAATCCTACCAAACAGGGTTTGGATATGTCCCAAATAAATACAAGGTCTTGGGAGCAGAAAGAGAATACTTTTTTTTTTTTTTTTTTAAACTCAGGGCTCAGACCTGACAGAGAATACTTTTTATCTCACTTTATGAGGCTAGCATAATGTTAATATCAAAATAAGACAAAGACAGTAAAAGAAAGGAAAGTTAATGGCCAATCTCACATAGAAAGAAAAATGAAATTAACATTCATGCCTTGCTCATTTACATGGATGTACAAATTCTAAAAAAAAAAAAATTAGGAAAGGAATCTAATAATGAACTAAAAAGATAATACATTATGATTGATCATGGGATTCAGGGTTGGTTTAATATTAGAAAATTGATTAGTCTAATTCATCAGATTAACCAAGGAGAAAATGTAATCATCTCAATAAACAAAGACAAAATCATTTGATAAAATGCAACATTCTTAATAATAATTCTTAATAAGAACATAAGAGAAGTCTCATATGTATAAAAACCTTTTAAAAAAACCATATGTAATGATAAAATATTAAAATAATCCCTGTGTAATATAGAAGGATGCCTGTTGTCATGAGATCCTAGCTCTTGCAGTAAGAGAAAGAAGCAATAAAATACATTAGGATTTGAAAGGAATAAACAAAATTGTCATTTTTTTGCAGGTGATATATTCTGTACTTAGAAAATTGGAAGGAATGTTTATTAGAATTAATACAGAAGTTTAAAATTGCTGGCTATAAAGTCATTGAACAAAAACGCATTGCATTTTTTTTTTTTTTTTTTGAGACGGAGTTTCGCTCTTGTTACCCAGGCTGGAGTGCAGTAGTGGGATCTCGGCTCGCTGCAACCTCCGTCTCCTGGGTTCAAGCAATTCTCCTACCTCAGCCTCCCGAGTAGCTGGGACTACAGGCGCGCGCCACCATGCCCAGCTAATTTTTGTATTTTTAGTAGAGACGGGGTTTCACCATGTTGACCAGGATGGTCTCGATCTCTTGACCT